>SNQJ01S0019134.1:66531-120987 GCA_010110895.2 Picea sitchensis
AAGCAAACTCTACAGAAGAACATGAATCAGAAGAAGAAGATCCTCATACTCTAGTATTGAGGAGATCAGATCGAGAAAGAAGGCTACCAGAAAGGTATAGTCCATCTGATTTTCATTCAAATTTTTCTTTGTCTATTACTGATGATGATCCTAGAACTGTTAGGGAGGCAGTGGATTCAGAGGATGGAAATCTCTGGAAAAGGGCCACGGGAGAAGAAATGGCATCTTTGGATAAGAATGAGGCTTGGGATCTAGTGGAGTTTCCAACTGGAAGAAAGCCCATTGGCAGAAAATGGGTATTTAAAAAGAAGCTGAATGCAAAAGGAAAAGTGGAGAAATACAAATCTCGATTAGTAGCAAAGGGTTATTCCCAGGTTGAGGGAATTGATTTTGGTGAGATTTTTTCTCTTGTTGCCAAGTTAACCTCTATAATACTTCTGTTATCTGTTGCTGATGCATTTGATTTTGAAATAGAACAGATGGATGTGAAGACACCATTCTTGCATGGGGATCTGGAAGAAAAAATCTTTATGAAGCAACCAGAAGGTTATGCTATGAAAGGAAAGAAGGAGCTGGTATGCAAGCTAAAAAAGTCCCTGTATGGTTTAAAACAATCACCAAGGATGTGGTATCAAAAATTTGATACTTATATGCTGGGACTTGGCTTCACAAGAAGCAAAGAGAATCACTATGTGTATTCTAAATTAATTGGTGATCATTTGATTTATTTGGTCTTTTATGTGGATGACATGTTGTTGATAGGAAACAACAAGGAGATTATCCAAGATGTGAAAACTCAGTTGTCCTCTAAATTCGAGATGAAGGATCTTGGTGCTTCAAATTTCATTTTGGGCATGGAAATTAAAAGAGATCAAAAAAGGAGGAAACTCTGGTTAAATCAGAGAAAATATGTCGAGACAATATTGCAGAGGTTTAATATGCAGGAATGTAAACCGGTTAAGGTTCCTATTCCTGTTGGTGTAAAGTTATTTGCGGATCAGTGTCCCAAGACACATGAAGAAGAGGAGGACATGTCTCATGTTCCATATGCGAGTGCAGTTGGAAGTTTGATGTATGCAATGGTTTGTACTAGACCAAACATTGCACATGCAATGGGAGTTTTGAGCAGGTATATGTCAAAACCAGGGAAGGAGCATTGGACAATAGTAAAAAGGGTTTTTAGGTATTTGCGTGGCACTGCTAGCTATGGATTGTGCTACGAAGGAAGATTGGGATTGGACAGAGTGGTCGATATACATGGCTTTGTGGATGCAGACTGGGCTGGAGATTTGGATCGTAGGAGATCCACAAGCAGGTATGTGTTTAACCTATTTGGAGGAGCAATAAGTTGGATGAGCAAAAGACAGGTTGTAGTGGCACTTTCAACTACAGAATCTGAATACATGGCAACCACTCATGCAAGTAAGGAAGCAGTATGGTTACAAAGATTGTGTTCAGGTATTAGGTTGGTACAAGAAGCTGTAAGGATAGAGTGTGACAGTCAGAGTGCAATTTTCTTGGCGAAGAACCCTGCTTATCATTCAAAGACAAAGCACATTGATGTTCAATATCACTTTGTGAGAGACATGATTGAAGAAAAGAAAGTGTCACTGATGAAGGTGGACACTTTGAAGAATGTTGCAGATTCATTAACAAAATCTGTGAGCACTGAGAAGTTCTCTTGGTGTAGAGGATCCATGGGCATTGTTTCCCTGGATTATTGACTATGTAACCCTATAACCCCCTGTGTGCAAAGAAAACAACAAGTGGGAGAATGTTGGGTATGTGTTATATTCTTTGCACAATTAGTAGCGTCTGAGCACCTATGTCGGGCACGCAGGGGTTCGGGGGCAGTGCCCCCAATTTTTTTTTTCGCACCGGGACGACATATTTCCGGGACCACAGGATATTTAGGTGGTTTTTCGGCACATGGGTTTTTTTTTTGCCGATGGTTTTCTATTTCCGGTTAAGGAATTAGGATTTTGGACTAATCCAGGTCATTGGGTTAGGGTTTTGGATGTCGTTGGCTCCTATATGTATATTGTATTGTAAACAATGTAACACAATGTATGAATATAATATATGTTGGTTTTCCCGGTTTGGGTTTCCAGGTGAAAAATCTCTGTGTAATGTTTGTATTTGTCGTTGTATCTTTTCTGTTCTTTTTTGAATATCAGTCTGCAGTAGATATTGTACAAGGTTAGAATTTACAGTCCTACCTTGCACTTTGGGCCTACTTTCATCATTGGTAGGTGACCTTGAACCCAACAGATGACATCTCTTCATTGGTCATTGACTGGGTGGTTTCTCTTGTGTTCAAAGACAAGAAATCTATTCACACATTGGGATTGGTGCAATGTCTTGGATTCCATTAGACCCTATTGGTGGTTTCCTCACCTCTGTCGATAGTTTTCATTATTGGTTGTTATTCAAAGGGTCTCTTTCGTGTACTACTTGAATCTGGTGTACGCGAGAGATAGACATGGTCATTGGTTTGTGCATATCCTATTCATCTAAGTTCTTCCTAATCATCAAGGTTTGCCTTGTACCTCACGTTGGATGATGGGGGATAACTTAATTCCCTCCTTTCAGTGGATCTCATTCCATCGACTTCAGCTCATCTATTCTGGAATTGAGATTTATAGTCATAAGAGTACCTAGAGGCTTGCAATCATCAGTGGTAGGTTCTCTCATCATAGACAGTTGGGAATACATTAATGTCCCATACTTGATGGAGTCTTCAAGTGTTCAACATCAACACCTTTATTCACATTTGGTGAATGTACACGGTGCCTTGATGCATACTTTCATCATTAGTGGGTTGTCTTTCATTTGTTAATGGTATACCTCAATGATCGGTAATCAAATGAAGTATCATTGTGTTTGAATTCAACTACTTTATTCACACGATGCATAATTGCACCATCGACGGTTAGTGCAGAAGACCTCATACTCACAGTAGCAACACCTCATACCTATTGTTTTCTTTCATCACACCAGTCCTATATGAATTCAATTATCATGGAAGATCAGATTGTACTTCATTGTATACAAATATCTTCAGTTGATTTTGAGGCTGGACTCCATTATGTTTTGTTCGTGCCTATGACCACCTATGGCATATGTCTACTTTTTATTTATTATACATGGCCATGAACAATTATCTTCTATATACACACATGGATCTATAGTGTACTTCAAATTCGAAGCCATGTGTACAAGGTCAATATGTATTGCAATATTTGAACGAGTGACTAGTTCCTTCGGTTGGGTCCTCACTACTCCACTTCTGGGAATTGTAATGTATTTTGGCCATTGTGATTGCTCCTATGACCTCACACATTAGGGGGAATATGTTATAACAATTTTTTCCACACCCTATGCATCATACTTTGATGGCCTACCCTTTCCCTCTGTAGACTCAGATTCCCCATTTTGCTCAGTAAAAAGTAAAAAATTCAAAATTTTGTACATATGCGTGGGCTACAGTTTTACAACTTGCATATACACAGGTTGCTCCATTAAAACCCATGTACATCGTGTTTTGTTCTCAAACTTAAAAATATTTCAAATTTTCCATGCCAAGTCATGAGATCCATGATCCTTGACCTTTCATATGTTGGAAATACTCCGATTCAACCCTTCAATTCCCTGTGGAGGCTATAAATTGAGCCATATACAAGCCTTGAAGGAAGAGAAAAAGTTGATAGCATGTACACTCTAGAGAAAATTTTCCTCATATTACATCCGTGAGTCTGCATCCCTTGGTCCTTTAAGTCTGAACTCTCCTTATGTTCAGCCCCTAAGCTCTCCCCATCCTGTGAAGGAGGAACCCAATTACTCCTAGAACTTGTGAGCTTTCCTTGTAGAGGATTGAAGTGGTGAAGTCCCAGGTCGAGGGACTTAGTTTCTCGGTTTCAAATAGTTGTTGATACAGGAGGTTGTCACCTATGTACTCGTGTTGATTATATTAATATAAATACTCATTTCTCATCTAATTATATGTTTCAAATATTGTATTATTTTCCATGGGTAAATATGCTATACATGTTAATGGATTATGCTAGTTTATATGATAACATTTCATATATTTTCCATATGCTTGTGTATATTGGGTGTTGAGGAAAAGTTGTAGGTATCAATAATTGGATTGTGAGCTCAACGTTGGTCTCCTACGAACGTCTGGAAGAGGTAGGATTCTAGCCTTTCTTTTTTTGGCATTTCCATTTATCTAGAATACTTGAGATCTGAGTTGATTTCTTGGTTTCGTGTCATCTGTTGTGGTCCTACCCCAACCATTGAGATTTATTCCTCATAACATTCACTACACACCCCATTTTCACTAATTGGTGGGTAATCAAATCCATTTTCACTTCACGGCTCCAATGTCAGCCTCAAACCCTACATCCAACATTGTGTAGCTGCGACAATTGTATCACGACCTTATAGTCACAAACCCTACGTCATGCAATTTTTCCTATATCTTTCTTAGTATCGAAGTATTTGAGGTGTAGCATCCTCGATTTGTGATTCCATCACGCATTTTGGTCGAATATTCCAAAGAGGGTTTCTTTTAATACCATGGTGACTTCAATATAAGGTGTTGTACCATATGGACACATTGTTGTGAGTTCACTTGTGGATCTTCTTCCCAATCATTCTTCACTAGAACCATATGCCTGACAGTCCCAGTTGGTATGCTTTATCTATGGTGTGCACACATACGAAGGTGAACATGTGGTGAAATAAATTACTTTTCTTTGCTTTCCCATGAGACATGAAATCTGATATGCCTCATCTTCTGGTATTTCAACAATGGTTTTCATAATAATGCATGGATGTAAGTTGGTTGTTTTGAAATGATATAGCTTCAAGTCCGATCGGTGAACATTTTGAGCATACTATCTATGAATGTGTTCCATATATTTGAGACATGGACATCATGGGCACTTCATTTGATGGACAACATGGAGGCAGTAAGAGAATACGAAGCACAAAAAATCTCATAGGCATAGGGGGTTGGCATAATACCCATGAAAAATCCGACCTTCATTGTACCCATTGTTGATTAAATGGGTCACATGAAGCCACCAAATACATATTTCCATGGAAGAAGATCAAAGAAGAAAGATAGAGTCAGAAAGAAGACATAGATAGAACTTCAAGACCAACAGAAGGTAAAGCGCCTGTTCATTATGTTGTTTCCTATTGCAATATAGGATTAATTGAAGATCTATTTAATACTTCATTTTCTTCTTGGGGAGATGCATGACTTCTTGACATAGGATTGACCTCTCACATGGAATTTCAAAGAGATTTCTTCGAATAATTTTATGACAATGTAGATGGCATAGTGTACTTTGCAAATAGATCAAGTCTCAAGCCTTCAAGATTGGGCACCATCAAGCTTAAGTTGCCTGGACTCCTGGATTTTCTTCTACACAATGTACTCTATCTTCCTGAGCTGCAAAGAAGCTTATTTTCCCTCGTGCACATCAGACAACAAGGCCACTCTGTTCATATGTTCAGTGGCAAAGTTGAGATAAAGAAGGATTCTAACAACATAGTTGTCATGACTGGAATGGAAGATGGAAGACTTTTGAAGTTGAATGGTACATCTACCCATACAGACATTGTTGCATACCTCTCTCATCATGACTCAGGTATAATTCTATCTAGTCTTTTGTAGAATGCTATATTTGGTCATATTAATTATGACAGTCTTCATTTATTGATAAAGAATGGTGTTTCTAGTCTGCCTATTATTCCCAGAAAACTGAAACAATGCGATGCTTGCATCCTTGGAAAACAAAACAAACAACCCTTTCATGATTCTACTTCTAGAGCATGTAGAAAAATTGAACTTATTCATTCTGACTTGTGTGGCCCTATGATTGTTCCTTATGCAAATGGAAACAAATATACCATGAATTTTATTTATGATTACATTAGAATGTGTTGGGTGTACTTGTTGAAAGATAAATCACAAGCTTTTGAAACTTTAAAAAAAATTCATGTATGGATTGAAAATAAAGCTCAGTCTCGTATTGGATATCTCTGCATTGATAATGGAAGAGAATACAATTCTAATGAATTTGAAAACTACCTTCACCAACATGGGATCAAACATCAAACCACAGTTCCATACAATCCCCAACAAAATGGTGTGGTTGAAAGAATGAATAAAACACTCCTAAATATGGTTCGTTCCATGATGTTTTTCAAGAATTTTAAATTGATTTTTTGGGATGATGTTGTTCTATGTGTAGTTTATGTCAAAAATAGGTGTCCATCTCATGCTATTAGAAACAAGATTCCATCTCATGCTATTAGAAACAAGATTCCTTCCGTGAGGCATCTCAGGGTCTTTCGTTCCAAATGTTATACCTTGATTCCCAAAGAGAAAAGAAGAAAGCTTGATGCAAGGATTCAGAAGTGCATCTTCTTGGGGCACTCAAATACCACCAAGGGGTATCATATTTACAATGAGACAAACAACAAGTTCATCATTTCCATAGATGTGATGTTTCTTGAATCCACCAAGAAAAAAAAATTGTTGAGAGGTAGCTTGATCATCTAGACAGATTCACTCATGTAAAGACATATGATGAATTTGATGATGAGATTCCACATCTTGAAGGGGGGATCCCTTTCTTGGTTCAATATATGGATTCTCATTTGGTATCACCATCACCGCCACATGAATAATTTCATGCCATTTCATGAGAATCTGAATTTCAGTTAGATGATGTGATCGAGAGGATTGAAAAGTTGAGGCTTGATGAGAACTCAACACCATCTCAATCAGCTGAGCAACCTAGACCATCTGAAAAATGTCCAAAAAAATGGCTCACAAAAACACTTGAAAGTGTTCATCTTGATGAGGTCAGAAAGACAAGAACCAAATTATCCTCAACACAAGATGGAGGTAATGTAGGTAATTCAAACTCAGATGATGTAGATGATATGGATGTTTCATATGATTGTGAGTTGAATTTATCTACTAAACTTGAACCAACTTCCTTTAAAGAATTTTTTCCTCATGATGAATGGAAATAAGCCATGCAGAAGGAATATGATGCTCTCATTAAGAATGGGACATGGAAGTTGGTGGACCCTCCATTTGGAACCAAACTAATTGGCTGCAAGTGGGTATTCAAGAACAAGTATAGATCAGATGGACCACTTGACAAGCACAAATCAAGGCTCATGTAAAAGGTATTGTACAAAAATAAGGTGTTGATAATGAGGAGACCTTTTGCCCCACAAAAAAACGGGCTACCATCTGTACTCTGTTTTCCATGGTAGCACAAAATGGATGGAACATTCATCAAATGGATGTGGAGACTTCTTTCCTAAATGGAGACTTGAAAGAGAATTTATTCGTGTCTCAACTAGAAGGATTTGTTGTGAAGGGACAAGAACATACAGTGTGCAAGCTTATCGAATCCTTATGTGGCTTGAAACAAGCACCGCGAGCATGGTATGAAAAGTTAACTGAGCATCTTCTGAAATTAAATTTCAAGCATTTCAATCTTGACGATGCAACTTTGTTTGTCAACAAAGTTGGAAAATTCATTGTATATATTGTAGTATATGTAGATGATCTGTTGATAATAAGAAAAAATGAGAACTACATTGCATCCATAAAGAAAGACTTGAAGAAAGGATCCAAGATGATAGATTTGGGACATCTTCACTACTATTTGGGCATTGAAGTGATTCAAAATCCAAAACACATAATCATCTCCCAAAAGAAGTACATTGGAGAACTGCTGAACAAGTTTGGTATGGCTGACTGCAATCCTATTTCTACTCCAATGGAACAAAATTAGAAACTCACATCAAAAGAAAGGAATGAATTTGAGGATGCAACGAAGTATAGACATCTTGTGGGAAGTTTTATCTATCTTAATACCACCAGATTGGACATTTAATTTGTTGTTGGGGATCTTTCCAGGTTCATGTAAAAACCTTGTGAAGGACATTGATCTGTTGCAAAAAGAGTTCTGAAATAATTGAAAGGAACTCAAGATTTTTGACTCAAGTACTATAAGGTGGATGACTTCAACTTGGTCATATATTCTTATTCAGACTTTGTTGGGAATAAGGAAACTAGACTCTCAACTTTAGGCTATCTCATGAGTCTTGTATCAACAATTGTCTCCTGGAGATCACACGAAGAGTAAGTTCCAACATATTCCACAACAAAGGAAGAATATGTGGCAGCTGCAGAAGTGACAAAGGAGATTGTGTGGCTAAGGACAATACTTGAATATTTGTAGGAGAAACAAGTGAATTCTACTCCTCTTCTAGTTGACAATAATTATTCAATCAAGTTGTCTAGAATCCCAGATTCCATGATCGAACAAAACGTATCAACACTAATTATCACCTAATTCGATATCATGTAGAGGCAAAGACTATTCACTTGAGACATTGTTCCACAAATGAACAAATTGCAGACATCTTCACTAAAGCGTTTGGAAGAGAAAAAATTGAGAAGTTCATAATGATGATTGGAATCACACACACCCCTTCGGATTAAGGGGGGGAATGTTGGACACATAATCATTTGTGGTTGTGTTACTTGTAACAATATTGTAAATATGAATAGTCATAGGTGATAGGAAACATCTTCAATTATGAAAGATCAAGAGTCATTTATTGTTGTATTTAGTAACCTATCATGCTAATGCAAATCATCAAGTGTGGGGTTATCTTTTCTGCCAATTCTTGGCCCGACAATGGAAAATATTGTAAAAATAGCTCAATACATGAGAACTCTTCAACTCATAAAAGTATTCACTCGATGTAAATTCATTCAAATCATAAATATAGAAAAGTCAACAATAGTTTCAAAATAATTTCAAAATTTCGACGCTTTATTTCTTCATTGATTCATATTGTTTGTTTCCATACAAAACTGGTATTTTTATAGCATATAGAGCCCCTCTATAGATTTTTTATCAGATCGTTTTAAAATGGAAAACATCTTGAATTACAATCTGGAAAACTAGAAGCTCAAGATATGAAATGATCAAAGTCTTATAGTTTGATCTTACATCTGATTACATGTGTTTTTAGAGGGAGATATTATATTTTCCATTGTGTTTGAGAGAGAGGAAGATCGCACAGATATGGAATTTATTGGCATGTTGTGTTGAATCCCGAGGTTGTTGGTGTGTTGAAGACAAGTTGGAGGTTTTGTTGATGATGAACTGACATCTGGAACCCATTAGTGTCCTTGTTGTACACCATTCCATCTATGTTTTGACAATTTTCTATCTACTGTCATAAAACCCGAGAGCTACCTTTTCTCCTTTTTGATCGATTTGGAGGTGATGGTTCATTCTCATTTGGACAAAAAACCATCTCCTTGAATCATAGAAGGTTTTAACATTGCTCATTTCCTCATTGATGTCATGCAAGTATGAGAACCAATGACTTATGTAGGTCCTAATTTATTTTGCAGTTGTTGCAGGTTTCAAAACATCTTGTAGCAAAACAATTAAAAATATTCTTTTTGGTTCCTAAAACTATCAAATTCAATGAAAACATCAATAAAACAACTATATTTACCTTGATTTATGTAATATCCCCAACAGAGCTAGACATGGATATCATGAATTTCTATGCAATTGCGTTATTTTTCCACAAACACTTAACATTCATTCCACTAGAGACATTTTGTCAAACATTTTATTGGCAAACTAGATACACATGTAATAGAAGAGAATCATGGATTATTTTATTATAAATGAATATATGAGTACAATAATCCAATGATTTTTATGGCAGCTACACTACATAAATGGAAAACACACAATAACAAGCCAAAACCTAGATGATTTCATGGTCACCACCAGAAAACCCCACAAATCCGCACTTCCAAACTGATATCAAACCATAGATGAAGCTCAGTTGAAGATCTTGGATGGATCCTCCTCCTTGTCTAGCTAGTGGATATTGTACCACCGAAACTAAACTACAATGGAAGGGTTTTTCCAAACCCTAACCAAAACTTGGCTCCAAGAGCACTCCAAAGAGATCAATGCAAAGAACTAATCCAAAATGAAGCGGTATCCCTCTTTTTATTCTTCCTCCATTCCCTTCTATAAATTTCCTCTTTTGATTAAATCAAACATGACCCTTATTCCCCCTTTTTAATTTTCGCTTAAAGATTAAAGTCACTTTACTAATGTTTAGCAACTATTAATCTAAAAAGTCACTTTATTATCTTTTTACTTTTTAAAAACACAACATCTCCTAACTAAGTGACATTAAATAACCCTTGAATTCCTTTTTCTTTCCTAACAAGACTCAGAATTCATATTTGATTGTTGAACAAGGGAACCCAAAAATGGGGACATGACAATTTCGTTCTTTACATTTATCCAATATTTGACATGAAGGGTGATGGCAATAAGGTATGATTAAGGGAAAATGATGAAACAGGTTTTCAAAAAGTGGTTGTTTTCATTAAAAAATGATGCTAATTCAAAGAGCCATCACCCCCACATTGAATATGTTGCACGCCCCTTATGCAATCAATCTAATAGTGCGATGGAGTCTTGCATGCAAATGACTCTAGTTGTATGCTTCATTTCCAAAATCTGACTCTTCTTGATATCCTAATTGTTTTTCAATATCCACCCAAGTAGCTACTTTGTTAAACTCATACCAAGTATGAATGGGTCTGTAAAATTTTCTTGTGCACCCCAATAAAGGAAAATGAAATCATAATCCTATCTAGGAAGTTCCATTCTTGCCATTCCTCCTCAGAGAATTTAAGTATAAATTTGTCCTTGTCAAGGCTATATTAAACATGGATACCCTGTTGGCTCTAACTGTTGTAAAACAAGTGGCATCAAATGCCATCTCTCATGTGCATTCAACAAGGAATTGATGCTATTTGTTTGTCTTACTTATTCAAAATTTGAATTTTCCATTGTCTGATTTTCCCTCATCTCCTTTATTGCTTCCTTATTTGACAAAAACTATTTATGTTCTTCAATAATAAATGAAGGATTTGGATGCTCACCTCATACAAAAATATTTAGATGCATTTCTTCCCTCGAACAAGAATCCCATTTGTCTTTCCACTTGATTTGGTTTTGGATGAAAGATGATAATTCTCTCAACTATACATGTAATGACCCCTCTGTTACGCCTAAGAAAATCAAATCACATTAGGTAAAAAAAAAAATTGCATTAGAAAAATAGCGTCAACGGATAATCAAACAACATCATAATTAAAATAATTACAAGTGACTCATCGTCGTAATCAAATAATGTCGCAACCAACACATCAACATAATTAGTAACGACACATAATCAACACATCATCACATTTAGATAACGATACATAATCTACAATCATCATAAATGTCGATGCAAGATCAACTCATCACGATCAACTGAAATCATCAATACTTTTAATCGCTCAACTCATCACATAAAGATAACATAAGATAACATAAGGATAACATAAAGATAACATAAGGATACATCAGGATGACATAAGATGACATAAGATACTACCCGCTCAACCTACCCTGCAAGGTTAGTACCTCCAAGACACATAAGCAACGCTCAAGCCTAGGATTCATCCAATTTATTTTGACCACTTAAGGTCTCACAACTGGCGACTATTATGAGGAACAAGGAGGAGTCTACATCCCACTAACACCATCACGCCGAAAAACCAACTAGCTATATCCACAACATCAATGATAATCAATGACACCATATTGTTCTAATAACCAATCACACATCACATAAATTCTGTGGCGCAAGAGAATTTAATTACTAAATCAATCATACAACAACATAAGATAAGGCACAATGCATTCAACTTTATATTATTTTCAAGGTGCAAAAGTAGACCTCTACTTTAATTCAAGGTGTGTGATTAATCAACCATTTAATTAATCAATAATCAACATTATCTCTGGGTGCGTGCATGATCCAAATTTTGAATTAAACATAAACCAACACCAATCAATGCGTGCAATTAATCTATTCAGTTAGGAAATCATACGACAACATTTAATTTCAAGACACAAGATTATCTAATTACTAAAAAAAATTTACGTCGACATTTTTGCAAGGCGCATTAAATCCAATTACTTAATCATTTACACATCAACAATAAATGACGCAAGAGTACATAAACTTTAAACAATCATACATCAACATAATAAATGGTGCAAGAGTATTCTCAACCTTATTTTCATGGCGCAAGGATATCTAACTACTTAACTAGTCATACATCAATATTAAATTCATGACGGAAGTAAACTAATAACTTAATCATTCATCAATCATTAAATATTCCTTGCGGAAGAGTAAACTATCGATTTATTTTATGGCACAACAAAATCTATCTACTCAATCAATCATACATCAATTTAATGGACGCAAGAGTAAATTATTAACACATCTGGTCATACATCAATGTTATTCATGGCACACGATGGTCTAATTCTTAAGTGGTCACACCTCGACATTAATCGAGGCACGCAAGTAAATTTGATTACTTAATTTATCACGCTTCAACATTATATCATAATAAAAATATTGGTCATATATATCATATATCAAATATTTAATAAAACATTTAATAAACATTTAATAAAACAAAAACATATAATAAAACTATATATATCTGATATTAATTATGCCCATTAACAAAATCTAAACAGATGACTTGAAAACACTGAGTTTTCCAGCTAAACAAATGGAGGATTCCCATACACACACAGGGTGCTGTAATTGCAAAAATCGTTGAGTAAAAAGGAAAAGGGGAAACCAATGAATGAATCCGCTAGCAGTCTCCTGGAAAATCGTTGAGGAAAACTAAGTAAATACGATGAGTAATAAGTGGAAATCAAAGAGAAAAAGACAAATAAAAACGCTGATTGTTATGTGGCAAAATCGTTGAGTAATAAGTGGTAAAATCGTTGGGTAATGAGACAATTCTCTAAGAAAAATAAGGATTAAAATTGTTGAGGTAAAAAGGGGAATGTAGAGGCAAACGATGAGGGTAATTCACTGATACAGTCATGGAAGACGCAACCCATTTCTGAGGAAAGTTGCAGAGATCATGCATGATAAAAACGTAGGGACATAATCATTGGGTGAAAAGGAAGCAACATCGATATAGATGGAGAATATATGTTGGCAGAATTGTCCAAAACGCAGAGGTAAGTGGAGGTTTTACCAATGCAACCAGAGTGGTTTAAAGCATAAAAACGCAGAGCATTAATATTAAATGGAATAATAAGTGAAATAAAACGCCAGGAGGGAGCTCTAACTTGGGCAAAAATTAATTTCCATAAACAGAGATAAAACAAGAAAATTGCAAGGATATAGTACCCATAACATTCGCAGAGAATGCATTCCAAACACAAATATCTTGAAAGGAAAAATCACAGGGATGAACCAGGAAGGAAATCGCAGACTAGTTAGTCAAACTCAAAGAATTTTAAGAGGGATGAGTTGGGCGATTTATAAAAACGCAGAGAACAAGGGTTCGCTGGGAAAGTGACTACCTCAAACACAGAGGAACACCCTTCACGATTTCGCTGAGGGGAGTTTATGAATCACAGAGTACATCAAGGGATAAATGCCAGGAGTGAACCCATGGCTGGGAAAATTATCATTGAAACAAGCAGAGGGCACAATAAAATGCCAGGAGAAAGGGTGAAATTTAATTACAATAACCAGAGATTATTCAAAGGACATACAACTCCATGAGGGAACTCAAATCTAGGAGAAAACCTTGGGGAAAAACACAGAGAAGAAAGGAAAAACCACTCCAGAATTCAAAACACAGAGGTAAAACCTTAATGAAATCTCAATCCAGAAATCAATAAGGCAGAGATTACCCACAAAATATATATAAAAAAAACACTTAATACATTGCAACTCAAATGAAAATACCATGATTGACGAAGATAGGCTTGATGATGATCTTTGACGACGGGCATCCCCTTCCTTCGTCCACTTGCTAACTGTTGAGAGTTCATCGGTACCTCCCAGCCAACACTAGGGGTACTCTTCTTCCTCCTTATTCCCTCGAGCCACAAAGGGGCCACACACACACACAACCATAATCCTCTAGCTCCTAGCTCGCCTCGCAAGGTAGAACCACCACTCTCTCTCTCGAGCTGGGTATCCCAACTCTCACAAGTAAAACGATTCATAATTTCTGCAGCATAACCTTACTCATAACCCGTGTGATCCATTCCTCCTCTTAGCCATTTGTTTTATAGTTTTTCCTTAGTGACAACTTGCCATTTGCACATTTTTTTTTTTTTTTTTTAATTTAATTAGGAATTATCCCCCCCATACACTTGTCACTCGTTCGCATAGTTGCACCAATAAATCCACAATTTAATTTAATTGAATGTCAATTTCCCTCACCCATCATAAAAACACTCCTAAAATCACTCCTAGTTGTCCCTTTATTCCCTTTACTTCCCATTTATGACTGACGCCTTTCTAAAACGGAGTTGAGTTAAAGTAGGAATGTTCTCTAGTTAAACTAAACTCTAGATACCTTTCTATGCTTACACATTCTTGTACATTTTATTCATTTCTTATTTTAATTTCTAATTTGGTATTTACTTGCACAAGTGTATTAATCACTCTTGATTTATTTTTAATTTCACTGATTCTTAATTTGATTTATTTCATCCCCTCATTATTTAATTTAAAAATTTAGTTTTTAGTATTCTCTCTCACTTAGACTTAGGCTTAGTTAAATATTTACTTGCATCGCCTAGACCCTTAGGGATTATGCTTAATAATTTCATTATTTGGTTAATTAATTAATCAATTAATTGATTCGACAAGCGCTCAATATTTTATAAGGTTTAACATTCACTCAAATTTTCTAGGACACCTAGATTCACTGACTTATTTTTTTTATACTGTGACCTGCCCTTCAAGATGAACTATGTGCTCCAAGGGTGCCACTCGCCTTTGATTCAAATTTTAATTACGCGACATGCCCTTCAATACGCACTACGTGCTCCAAGGGTGCCACTCGCCTTTGACTGGTTTTGGTAGTTGTCCAACCCTTGGAGTCAATACTCCATTCAGGCAACCTTGTGAGAGACTAAGGGCCTCTAAGGAATAAGGACCCTGCCTCATTACACGCCCCTTAGAATCTTCATGAGCGACTGTCGTAGACTTCCCTCACGACATCATGGATATATCGAACTAGTTAATCGTTAACCTACAATTCTAGCCACGACGATAGTGCTAGTAAAATGTGACAAGGATGTTGCCGCACCTCTCCCTCAATATCCGGTTGCTGTGCATAGCCTCTTTACTCCTTATGTGAGTCTGATTAGCAAGAAATCATCAACCTACATCCATCAATGAAACACTGTCAATGATCCATAAACAACATCATAACATACCCGATCATATGTCACATATGCATAAATAAAATACTCAAACCAATACAATCCACTCCCTGACTCGATCCAGAGTCCAAGGAGGTCCATTGATGCCATCAACATCCTCAATCTGTCAAGTGTCCTGCACACTCAGGGGAAATTCATCAATAGCATCTATCAATACATAGATATCCAATAACATAACATCATAATCCATCAACATCATCATAAGAATCCACAATAGAAACAAACAACATATACTAAAACCGGAGCACTTGCACGCAAGTGTCCTCAAATAACAAGTCAATAACATGTGATCGCAAGAGCAGGATGTTACATACACCCCATGTTGTTTTAAACTTCGTCCCGAAGTTTCATAGTATATAAATGCAGTAAATAAAGCATCCAACAATATCTAAATGTCTAACTATAAAAAAATATGGAAACTACTATCGCATATCATATGTGTCCTCCTAGGTAGCCGAGTGTGGACTATACTTGTCCCACTGGACCTTGACCTGATTGACTGTTCGATTCCATAACTGTCAAATGCGATGGTATAGAATGTGGATTGGTTCTATTGTGAGTGCACTCTCGTCCGAAACCTGCAAGGAACTCATGTCAATCACATGTGTAGGATCACTAACATAATGTCTCAAAACAAATACATGAAAAACATCATGCATACGCCTTAAAGAATCAGACAAGGCTAGTCTGATTCTACAACTTCGAAAGGTCCCACAAACCTAGGAGAGAGTTTAACACCATTTCCAAACTTGATCAAACTCTTGTGCGGTTTCACCCGCAAGAAGACTCGATCACCAACTTCATAATTACGGTCAACATGTCGCGCATCGACATAACTCTTCTACCGATCTTGCGGTTATTTAATCATTTATCCTATTGTTTGCATTTGTTCTTCCATTTCTTGGATCACTTCTGGTCCTGCCAGGACCCTATCCTCAAGTTGATCCCATCTCAAAGGCATCCGGCATGGTCACCCGTAAAGAAACTCAAATGGCACCATATTAATGGTGCTTTGATACCTATTGTTGTACGCAAACTCTACTAGTGGCAAGAAATCTTCCCAACGCTTATGTTGGTTGATCACGTACATACACAACATATCCTCCAAGATTTGGTTTGTTCTTTCTTTCTGCCCATCTGTCTCTGGGTGATAAGTGTACTAAGGTTAAGTTGGGTTCCCAAGACCTCTTGGAAACTAGTCCAAAATCATTCTGTAAACACCGATCCTCGATCGGATATGATCCTTCTAGGCATGCCATGCAATCTCACAATATCGCTAATAAAAACTCTAGCTATGTTTGGCGCCTGATACGTCGTACGCACATGAATAAAATGGGAACTCTTTGTCAGAGTGTCAACTAACACAAAAATCGAGTCGTGCCTCCCTGCCGTCAACGACAATCCCACAATAAAGTCCATCAAAATAACCTCCCATTTCGATTTCATAATAACGTGCAGTTGTAGTAATCCTGTCGGATGTCTATGTTCAACCTTCACTTGCTGACATTCTAGAAACCTCACCACTTAGTTAAATATGTCTGCCTTCATTCCTTTTCATAAGAATAAGGGCTTAAGGTTTTCCCTCATCTTCATTACTCTTGGATGATCCATGTACACTACTCTATGAGCTTCGTTCAAGATAAAATTTATCAATTTGTCGTTAGGTGGTACATAAATCCGGTCATTATACCTCATCAATCCATCATTTTCCAAAGCATATCCTTCAAATTTTGGTACCAACATGGTGTCTTGTCCTACATTTTCCTTAACCTCTTTATACTAGTCATCGTCGTGTTGTATAGTTGGAATATTTTCTTGAAGATTCATCTGAATAGGTATCACCGAAAATATGCATGGTCTTCGACTCAATGCATCTGCCACTCTGTTCACTGTTCCTTTTATGTAGGTAATCTCAAAATCGTACTCGCTAAGCAGTTATGACCAACACCTTTTCCACTTTCAAGTCACTTTGCGTAAAAATGTGTTGCAAACCACAGTGGTCTGTTTTCAGTTCGAATTTTCGTCCAATCAGGTAGTGTCTCTACACTCTTAGGGCATATATAATGGCCAATGACTCCAAATCATGCGTCGTGTATTTCTCTTCATGCCTTCTCAATTTCCTCGAGATGTAAGCAATCACTCGACTGTATTGAATCAAGACTCCGCCTAAGCCTCCTTGGGATGCCTCTGTGCATACCAAGAATTCCTCGTCCATGTCAGGGACTTTTAGTATTGACGTTGTTGTCAAAAAATCCTTGAGCCTTTGAAAGGATTCCACCCAACCTTCGACGAACCGTCGATAAGATCCTGCTAAACCCATGAAGCTACGTACTTCTGGTATGTTCGTCAACGCAGGCCATTCCATAATAGCCTCTACCTTCGTTGGATCCACAATGATACCTTCACCGGAGATAACATGCCCTAAATAATGAATCCTCGATTGATAAAAAGAGAATTTCGACAGTTTCCCGTATAACTTGTTTTCTCGTAAATATTGTAGTACCTAGCGCAAATATTTGTCATGTTCTTCCGTCGTCCAAGAATATATCAATATGTCATCAATGAATACTTGAACAAACTTGTCCAAGTATTCACGGAACACCCCATTCATCAAGCTCATAAATACCCATGGGGCATTTTTCAGTCCAAACGGTAAAATGGTAAACTCGTAATGCCCAAACCTCGTCTTGAATGTGGTCTTAGGAATGCCTTCCTCTTTGATATGTAACTGGTGATATCCTGATCTCAATTCGATCTTTGAAAACACAGTCGTGCCCTTCATTTGTTCAAAAAAATTGTCTATTCTTGGCAACAGATACTGGTTCTTGATCGTTGCCTTGTTCAATTGACGATAGTCAATACAGAGTCTCCACGACCCATCCTTCTTTCGTATGAAAATAACAGGCACACCCCAAGGTGACACATTTGGACGTATAATTCCCAGGTTCAACGACTCCTTCAGTTGCATTTTAAACTCCTGTAACTTAGGTGTCGACATCCAATAATGCGTTCTTTCTATCGGTTCAGTTCTAGGTTTTAATTCAATGGTAAATTCCAGCTCTCTTTCAAGCGACAAATCTGGTAACTCTTTTGGGAACACGCCCACAAAATCTCGTACTACCAGAAGGTTTTATAATCCTTTTGCCACGCCCTTGTCGTTCAACGCTAAGATTTCACATAACTTGCATCCTTTGTGCATGCTCTTTCGTATATGTAGTGAATAAATGAACCTTAGGGAAAATCACTAGTTTATTCCTACAATCACTCGTCTTTGTCTGTCATCATCGGTCAAACTCAACCGTTTGGTCTTACAGTTGAGTATCGCATCATGCGATTCCAACCAGTCCATACCGATACCGACATCATAAGATCCTAAGATCATGACATACAGGTTGAAATTTATTACAAAATCTCCCAGGTTGAGGCTACAATCCATAACCTTTCCTCCAACCTTCTGCCTTACAATCCATAACCTTTCATCCAACCTTCTGTTTGGCACCTGATGCCATTTCCATATGTATAAACTCATCTTGTTTGACTGACTTTACCTTAATTCTTTTAGCGCTACAACTGTAGAATGAAGCTCAGAAAGGACCGTGGATTTATCAAAATACCAAATTTTATCAACTATATATATCCTCGAAAGCACAATAGATCGGTGCTCTACCGAAGTTATCTACGTCGCATGAATCCAAAGGTTTTGATTCTAGTCTTGAAGAATAATTTCAGGCATCCAAAGATTAAAGATAATTGTTTTTGTAATGATTTTTCTACCTTCAATTTTCTAAGAGATGCAACTGCTAAAATGATTTTTTTATGATTAGAAAACAGAGACAAAGATCTCTTCTTCGAAGTCTTCAATTTTAATCTTAAGGAAAAAGTAGAATCGATTAACAAAGACTATTAAATTAAATTAAGGTATCAAATATATATAAATCGTACCTCATCCACAGTAGAAGAATTATGAAGAAGAAGTCCTTGATAGATGATTTAAAATGATGAAATTCACACATATACATGTCTTGTTTTACTCACAGTAATAACATAGGAAAAATTGTAACTTAACAAACTTCCAATATATGGAGACCACAGTAGATGTATTACTAAATTGTGATCTTTCAATCTTCAAGAGTCATTGGGTGAAGATAATATGATTAAGAAATGGAAATACAAAGAAAGCACACAACTGAAGGAAATGAGACGTATAATATCTGTCTTCTCTTTTCTATTAATATTCAATGAGTTCTCTTTTACATTCGATTAAAAGAAGCCTTGAATATATATTAGATCTATTTATTTATACAAAATGTCTTAACTAAAAGTAGTTAGACATTCCACATTCTTTGATCTCAAAATAGAATACAAACAAAACTAAAAGATATAATGAATATATTTATGGATTTGTTGAGATTTCTTTATTTTGCCGACACTTCACTTGTCCTCTATTTTCTTGCAGACATGCTTGGTTTTTTCTATTCGTTGAATTGAGCATGCATTTCCATTAATGCCACAAAAAAATTGGAAGGTTCGACATTTGCATTTAACTCAAATGCAAAAACCGTTTTGTGTACCAATGGTAATTTCTCTTGAATTTTCACAACTGCATGTGCTGTAACCTGATGTTATAAGCTCGGTTTTACCAACATATCATTTATCGTTTATAAATTAACATGATTTACTTGTTGGATAACACTTTGTACACTCTCTCTACTTTTCTTTGAATTCTCTTTTCTCTTTTCAATCTCAATTTGTCCAAGTGTATCAAGGATAACACTACCATCAAACTCAACCATTTCCATCTCTACAGCTGAAAAAGTATTAAGACAAGCTTCTTTTGCTTCTCTGGCCAACCTCTTACTTTCTTCAAGATTTGTTTCCCAGACCTTTAAATCCATTTCTCCCTTTATCTGCTCAATCTATGAAAAAGGGGCAATCCCAGGTACATTTATTTTTTGTCTCCATACTATGAATTCTTGGAATTTGGACCTGACTGTATAGGCTTCCTTCTCCTTTTCATTAATATTCTTCAAGGAGTTATTTATCACTTGATAATGTCTTTGAACAATATCATGTTTTGGTATAGGTCTTTTTGAACAATTTCCAACTTTCCATTTAATTCAGATGCTTTCTTTTTAAATGCAAAGATATCCATTGTTGTGCTTTCAAATAAATTTATTCGAGACTGCAACTGCTTTATTAACCTTTCTTGTTGGGAAAGCATAATATTGCTCACATGTTGATTTTGAACAACTGATTCCAATTTGTCTTCTAACTTCTTTATTTGTTGTTCAAAACCTTGTCTGATTTGTTCTATATCAAAATTGATTTTATTTTTGGCAGTCGTTTCCATCTGTTTCATATCATTATGCAATTTTTCAATTAGGAGATTCTTTTGTTCCAACTGTTTTGTGAGATTATCCACTAACCACTGGTTGGAAGTTGCAAAGGATCCCAATGAGTCTGCAAATTATTTTGCAAATTCAAGATCACTTTGTCCCTGTCCATCATATATCATTTCATGTTTTTTGGTAATTACTCCTTCCTTTTGTCGAGCTTCCCTTCTTATGATAGCCTTCCTTTTCTTGTTCAAAAATAAATTTGATGAAGGAATTTCTTCAGGTTGAATAGGTGTGAGGTCATCTATATTAATTACCCATGGACCCATTAACTCAAAACTTGTTGCTAGAGGAGTTAATGATGGTATGGGTGAACTAAGTGCAATATATCTTCTGGATTTGTGGCATCTTTCACTGGAGTTTCAATATTTGGCAATTAAAGAGGAAAAGTATGTCCATGCTTCATAAAAGCCTCAAATGATGCTAACCATTTTTTCTCATCTTTACCTAGTACTAATATTATTCCATCTTTAGATAATGTATCTGTATTCTTCTCCACTTCCTCAACCTTGTCCTCAGACAAGCTATGTTGCTTGGGCTTTGTCGATTCTGTCACTTTTGAAGTTGGATTAAGTTTTTGTTCTCCCTGCAAGACCTTGGGAAGAATGTTCCTTATGTGCTTCTAAGAACTGAAGAATCCTGACTGTTGATCTTGAGGTAGATTTTGAAATCTTCTTTCAACTTCATCATAAGATCTTACTCCTGTGAAAATTTCATCATAGGGGGAATATTCATGTATATATATTTTCATATTGAATTGAGCTAAATGATTTTCAGCCACCCTATGAGGATCATGCCTTTTATACTCAATGTCAACCAATTTGATATCTTCTAAGGCCGAAGACTCAACCTCAGCGTGTCCAAAATCATATAATGAAAAAACGCCAACTTGTATGGGAAAGGTTGGCCACACTCTTTTCTATGTCGCCTTCAATTCTTTGGTTATTCCTCCTGAAATAGTTTGATAAGATACTTCTCTGCAAACCATTCTGTCAGGTAGGAATTTGGGGAGAGCATGAGGATATATATAGTAGTCGAACACTTTGATATAAGAAATTTTTTCCTCAACATACCAATTTGCAATAACACCCAAATTTCCAATGATATGTTCTAAAATTTTGGGGGGAGGCTATCCATAGATAGATATATGAATTGGGATTACCACATTATGACAAATTTCATAGAATAATTCCTTTGAATTTTCCTCCCATAACTTAGAGTGATAAAAATGTATGAGATCCGTGCTAGTCGGAGTCCAACTCCAATTCATGAGAGGAAATGGGGTCCTGAAACAGATTGCATCTGTAATGTATGGAAACATATAAAAGGGGGCATGCTCTCCTTTAGATTTAAACATATTGTACTCCACAATTTCCTTGGCTAAGTTTTCTAATAACATTTTTCCCCAGTCAAAAGTGTTACCATCAACAACCTCATGGATGATGGGAACCCATTCTATGGTAAAATGCGTAGGATTTTTCCTACTGAACATTCTACAAAGCATCATGGAAATGTACATGATATGAGCATAACATGATGATGTAGAATATAAACCATGGATATCATATTTGAACTTATTTGGATTACCCCACCAAGTTTTTACTATATCGTGGATGGTTGTATCATATTTGGTGCATTCCTCATCCTCAAAATTTAATATAAACGATGAATTGTAAGTATATTTGGGATTAGAAGATAATTTATACATTACTTGAATATCCTCAGGTGGAAAAGAGCCGACGAGGGTCTTCTGGTGACTGAAGATGCTTCTTGTTGGGTATCCACGTGTTCTAGGCCCCAACGTATCATATCGGTGTAACGCACAAGTTTCGGTCAAGCAACAACTCTGTGAAGTTCGGATTTTTCCACATGCCTAAGATTAGATGAAAATGCATCGTCTTCTTCTTCCATTGAATCATCTGGACAGACAAAATTTTCATGCTCCAAAATGTCATAAACTTGTTTCCAAGATTTGGTGGCGTCTGTTAATCGAGTAATAGTATCTGAGAGTATATCTGCATTTGGGTTTGATTCGTCTTTTGATGAATCTTGCTTCTTTCTTGTTTTGCACGGCGCCATGATTTTCAAAAGATGAAGTTAACCCTCCTATGAGAAGAAAAACATGTGAACTCACAATGTTTGAATGCAAAAATTTCAGATTCTAATGGCAAAATGGTTAGAAATTCAAAATTCCTTTATTTACAAAAATACTAATGTCTAGCTATGTTCACGTTAATATATTGACATAGTAATCTTTCAAAATCTGTCAAATTTATTACCTGATGATTGTAACACACTTCCCAATCTTTATCCCAATCCATCTGGGTGTATTATTAATGGATGTAATTAAAATAACGTACTTCGACGGTTTGACATTCAAGGGTTTTGAATGAAAAACAATGGATATCTCCCGAAGGCTGAACTCACAGAGGAGTCAATCAACAATTAATTATTTTTTGTTTTAATTAATCCATGTTTAAAGTTGATTTTAGTTTTAAGTACTTCAAAACTTCAACATTCGAGAGTTTTTGATACGAAATAATGAATATCCCTCGAAGGTCGAATCCTCAGAGCAGTTAATCAAACATATACTAAGTAATTTCAGGACTCTGGAACTCCAAAGCTTCGAGAGTTTGTGAGAGTGTATGTGCAGTGAGTACTTTGACAATTCGACATTCGAGGGCTTTGAATGAAAGACAATGGATAACTCTCGAAGGCCGAATCCGTGGAGTGATTACTTATCGTTAATCACGGCTAATTAAACATGTTTAATTTATTAAGTTTTTAAAGTTTTTTATTTATCATGATCACAAGTGCTTCGGTATTTCGATGCTCCAACGTTTTTGAATCCTTTATTTGATTTATCTCCTAGAGTGATGTGGTAGTGATGACATGTCTTGAAAAGGTGAGTGACATGTGTCACCTAAGAACGTATGAATGATCTGACAAAAATGCCAAAAAGAGTGCCACGTGTCAGCCCAAATAAAGTTTTTGACTAGTGGACTGTGACTCATTAGTAGATCTATTTAAAATATTTTCACGGGAATCTGTCTCTGGGAGTTCGAGAACTTCATAACTTTGGGGTTTTTAGTTCTTTAAACACTATGATCTTGATGTTAGAAAAACAGGACCGTGGAGCAATAAAATAAAACAAATGCGGAAATAAAACACAGAAGATACACAATACAAGAGAGACACAGATTTACGTGGTTCACCCAATGTGGGCTACGTCCACCAGAGAAATTGCGAGGTCCTTTCTTTATTATTATCCAACAAAATGAAGGGATACAACCTACAACAAAATCCACTGTAACTTCCTCTTCTTTCTCTCACAGTCTCCTCTCTCAGAATACTATACTTTCCAACCTACATAGCCACAATACATTTCCCTCATAAAAGAGGGTTGCCTTCTAGGGCAAAAAAACCTAACATAATATCTATCGTTAGATCTGCGACCTTATAATGAACGGTCCAGATTTACAATGAAATTACAATATACTTTTACAAGGCAATTTTTGCTTCAGGGGCTTCGCCCCCGAACCCCTGCTGGGGGCCCGCTTGCCCCTAGACCCCCCAGCTGGGGGGATATCCCCCCCAGACCCCGCAGAGGGGGTACCCCCCCTCTGCACTCCCCCGTGTGGAAGAGTGTACATACTTTTGGGGTGTAAATAATTCATGGGGTATAAACACGGCTGAAAGTAAAAGACCTCTAAATCAGGAAGATAATCAGGCTCCACAACCAACACTTGAAACTCCCGAATTATGAAGTCCCGAAGTGACTTCGTAGCTTTATTTTGTTTAAATTTTATGCAACTTTAGAATTCCGAAATCGCAGGAGCCATCGATCCAGTCTAAAAAAACTCTTTAGTGGATGATATTAGATGCACCCTGTCAATATATAACAATCATATGTTTATTCAATGAATAACACTTTTCCTAAGGTTTTTGTGATTTATTTTTAAAGGATAAAAACAAAAAGATTTCAAAGTTTTAATTTTAAAATTTCTAAAGTGTTCTAATAGGTTGAAGTAGAAGTAGGTGGAACACTCCTTTGACTTACAACCTCCATTTTGGATTGTTTTATCAAATTTTGGAAAAACTTTTCTCTAGATATTGGTTTTCGATAGTCTCAATAGATGGCCATTAACCAAGAATGATATTATTTCATCATCAATAGTCTTCAATTTTACGAAACCATTATAAAAAAATGTGTCTACTTAATATGGCCCCCTACCAATGAGTAGAGAATTTTCCTTGAAAATATTTAAACTTTGAATAAAAAAGTAAGGCCCTGTCACTTGGCTTAAATTGCTCCTTCTTAATGAAATTGTTGTGCCATTTTCCCCTTTGTTTCTAAATAATAATAGTGTGTTGAAGGGAATCTTGACACATTTCATTAAGCTCAATGATTTGCTCCAACCTATGCTTTGTGTTTATGAAATATCCATTCCTACTTGCATTGTAGTTCTTAAAGTTTTAACTTGAAATTCAATAGGTATAACTACATGCTTACCATATACCAATTCATATGGTGTGAATCTAGTAGTTTTTCTCCATGTTGTCTGATATTCCTATGCTTCTGGAAGCCTATCTACCTAATTTTTATGATGGAGATGAACTATTTGAGTCATAATGGTCTCCAAGACTTTGTTAGTAGATTTCACTTGTCCATTAGCTTGTGGATGATATGGAGATCACTTTATGTGTCTAATCTGGTATTGTTGAGTAATTGATTGAACAAGATTTGATGTGAATCATGTTCCTTTACCTATGAAAATCTCCCTAGGAACACCAAAGCGAACAAATATTCCTTCAAACAAGAAATATACAATTGCTTTCTCAGTTTCCCTTGGAAGAGATTTTGATTCTACCCATTTGGTAACATAGTCTATACATACTAGAATATATACCATTTTTTTTATGGCGGATTGATTGGTCCCACAAATTCTAGAGCCCATTTTTCAAAAGACTCAATTAGAACTTGTGGTAGCAAAGGAATTTCATCTTCTTGTACAGGTTGGCCCATCCTCTAACAAATGTCACAACTTCTGACATACTTCTTATCATCTCTAAAAATAGTAGGCCAATTATATCCTATATGAAGGAGTTTGTTGGCATTTTGTTTTTCAACAAAATGCCTCTCACATGGTTCATCATGGCATGCTTTGAGTATGTAAAACAATTCATCTTATCGTACACATCGTCTGATGATGAAATATGGTCATGTATGTAAGAGATCTCCTTTAATCCATGAGTATGTGTCACTTTGTCTCACAATCTTATTCTTATGTTTAGGTGAGATATGTCATGGTAACTTTTTTGTAGCTAAATAGTTAGCAATATCATCAAACCAACGTGATTTGGTAGATATTGCAAACAAATGTTCATAAAAAAAAATATCTTCTACAAGAACAATGTCACCTTCATTGTTAATTCTGGAAAGAAATTTTGCAACCAAATTCTCTTTTCGAGGTTGATCTAAAATGGTGATGTTAAATTCTTGAAGTAATAAAATCCACCTAGTTAGTACCCTACCATTCATAATTGATTTATTCATAAGATATCGAATAACAAAATGGTCATTACGAAAAACTTCATAACCAATAATATAAAGTCTTAAATTATTAATAGCATGTACAACTGCAAGAAGTTCTTTTTTCAGTCACAATATAGTTCAACTCTATGAGAGCTAAATTTTCACTAATGAAATGTATAATACAAGGTTGGTGATCTTCCTTTTGTCCCAAAATTCCCCCTATAGATGTATTTGAAGCATCAATTGATATGTGAAAGGGTAAAGACCAATTTGGTCCTCTTAAAACTGGTGCTACAAAAAGTTTTCCTTTTAGTGTTTCAAAAGAAGTTTGACATTGCATATTCCCAAAAAAATCACTATCTTTAGTGAGCAACTTAAACAATGGTGAGGCAATGTTTGTAAAATTTTCTAAAAAATGCCTATAATATCCTGCATATCCTAAGAAACTTCTCACATCCTTTTGAGTATTTGGTATTTGAAGTTTAGAGATTACTTCCACCTTTGTTGGATCAACCTTGATTCCGTCACAAGATATGTAATGACCCAAAACAATTCCTTTAGTAAGTAACATGTGAAATTTCTCATTACTTAATGAAATATTAGTTTCTTGACATCTTATCAAAACTTTTTCAAGATTTTCTAATGCTTCCTTAAAAGAATTACCATAAACAGTAAAATCATCCATATAAATGTCTACACAATCATGGATCAATTTAGAGAAAATATCTAAAATTGCTTGTTGAAAAGTAGTAGGATGTTATGAACTAAGCGCCTTGAAATTTCCATAAATTCAATGAATACAATCCACTTTGAGGAGGAAATATATTTTTACAATACATCTATTTCACAAGACAAAATATGATAATCCTAAGACTAGATCTCCTTGGTATATGTTTAGGAGAAAATGATACAATTATAAAGAAAGGGTACAATGAAAGGTTATATGAGACCTACTAATATAAAAAATAAACTAATAATGAATGCTTATTAGGGCCTTAACATATGGAACCAAGTGTCTTAACAAAGCCCCCCTCTTTAAAAAATATTTTCCCTCAAAGCTTCTAATTGAGGGTGTTTCTTCATGAACTGCTCATTTTCCCATGTAGCTTCTTCTAGAAGCATATTCTTCCACTTGATTAGGTACTCCATAATGGTTCTATTTCGAAGAGATAGAGAATGTTGATCTATAACGTTTTTTGGTTAAAAAATCAACTTCTCTTCTTCATCTAATTCGGTAAGTTCTATTTGCACTAGCATAGTTTGTTCCAAAACCTTTTCTAAGAAAGATACATGAAAAACCTTATGAATGCGAGAAGAAGGAAAATCTAACTCATATGCCAGTTGTCCAATCCTACGAATAATCTTGTAGGATCCATAAAAATTTTGAGCAAATTTCTGATTCTTATTTTTCTTGATTTTGGATTTCTTATAAGATTGTAGTCTCAAAAATATCCAATCACCCTCCTCAAGTTGTCTTTCACTTTGATGTTGATTTTCTTGTTGTTTCATCATGTTTTGCACCATTTCAAGGTTTTCCTTAAGAATTGTCAAAGTTGATTTAGTATTCTCCATATGTGACTCTATTGCTTGTACTTTGGACTTATATTGCAAAAAGTATGAGATACTAGGAGATAGATATCCATAAAGGTCTCAAATGGAGACATTTTAGTAGATGTGTGATAGGTAGTATTATACCACCATTCTACAAGAAGAAGCCACTTCATCCATTGAGATTTCTTGTCTAAAGAATAACATCGTATATAACCCTCTAAACATTTGTTAACTATTTATGTTTGACCATCTATTTGTGGATGATATGTTGAACTCATAGCTAATATTGTTCCACTCATCTTCCATAATTGTTTCCAAAAATTTCCTATGAGTTTTGGATATCTGTCACTTACTATTAATTTAGGAAGACCATGAATTATATGGATTTCCTTCATGAACACTTATTCCACTTGGCTTGTTGTATATGTACTTTGAATTTCACAAGAATGTGCTTATTTTGTGAGTCTATCATGACCACAAAAATGGCATCCTTACCTTCAAATTTTGATAACCCTATAATGAAGTCCATTGATATCTCTCCTATCTTTGATTAGGTTTGTGTAATGGATGAATTAATCCTAGATATTTTACTGTCTCTCCTTTATTTCTTTGGAAAACCTGACATTCTCTTACCATTTTCTTAATATCTTTCTTCATTCCTTCCTAAAAGAAATACTTTTTGATCCTTTGATATGTTTTAAGGAACCCTGCATGTCCTTCCATTGGAGAGTTGTGGGACTCCCTTAAAATTTGTTGCTTCAACTTTGATTGAGGGCGTAAAAATATTCTACCCTTGTACCAAATTATATCTCCCTTCCACTCCAAATGTTCCATAGAGTTTATCCTTTCCTTTATACATTGTATTTTTTGTTTAGTACCATTGTCATTTTTCCATTCATGGTGAGCTTCTTCTAGCCACACAATAATAAAAGATGTAATAGAATACAAGCTTGAGGCTTCTTCTATTCTAGAAATAACATCTTCTACTACAATTTCCTTCCCCTTTTTGTAGATTATTTCAAAATCAAACTCTTTCATTTTTGCTATCCATTTTTGTTGATCTTCTGATGACAATCCTTGCTCCAAAAAGTACTTTAGGTTGTCATGCTCCGTCTTGACTTTAAAGTGCCTCCCAATGAAATATTGTCGTCATTTTTTTATTGCATGTAAAATTTCTTCCATTTATTTTTCATATGTAGATTTCACCAAATGTTTTCCCTTGAATTATTTGCTTTCAAAATCCAATGGTCTCCCTTCTTGTGTCAATACTGCTCCCATTCCTAGTCTTGATGCATCACATTCTACTATGGATGTTTCACCAAAATTAGGTGTTTCCAATACTGGTGTAGAAGACATGACATCCTTTAAGAGAGAGAATGCCAAAGTAGCCTTATCATTCCATACAAATGAATTTTTCTTCAAGAGATATGTGAGTGGGCCTGTAATGTGTGCATAATTCTTAACAAATTTTCGATAATATCCCTTAAGAACTAAAAATCCTATAAGACTCTTGATGTTCTTAGGAGTAGGCCATTTTGTCATATATTGGATCTTTTGAGGGTTCAATTTAACCCCTTCCCTTGAAATAGTATGACCTAAATATTCTACTTCTGGTTTCCCAAAAGAAAATTTGGATATTTTTACATACAATTGATTGTTTTCCAGAATTTGTAGGGCTTGATCCACATGTTTAATGTGGTCTTCCCATGATTTTCTATATATAACTATATCATCAAATAAAACCAACACAAACTTTCTAATATGGGGTCAAAAAAATTTGTTCATAAGACTTTGAAAAGTCGAAGGAGCATTAGTCAACCCAAAAGGTATGAGCAAGAACTCATAGTTCCCATCCTGATTTATAAAATTTGTTTTCGGAATGTCATATTTTCTTAATATGATTGGTGTGTATCATTATTTAAGATCTAGCTTTGTAAAATGAGCCACTCCATGAAGCTCATCTAATATATCATCAATATGTGGAATAGGGAATTTATCCTTTATGGTAAATTTGTTTAGATCTCTACAATTAGGACGCATCCTCCAAGAATTATATTTTCTTCTCACCATAACTAATCGAGTTGAAAACGAACTCCTGCTTGGTTGAATAATACCCAATTCTAGCATGTCTTGTACTATTTTCTCAATCTCCCCTTTTTGTTGATGAGTATATCTATAACTTCTTTAATTAGGAGGAGTACTTCCCAATATTAGTTCAATTTGATGTTCATGATCCCTAAATGGAGGTAGACCTTTAGTATTTCTCGGAAGACCCTATAGTGCTTTTCCAGTGTGCATCTTAATTCCTCTATAATATTAGCATCTTCCTGCTTAACTTCCATATAATAAATTTTAACCACAACTCCATTGCTACCCTTTTTTAGGAGCTTTTCCATTCTATGAGAGTTGATTCCTTGAGAAGGTATAGGATTTAACCCTTTGAGTTCATATTAAATTCCTCCCAATTCAAATCTCATGAATTATTCATTATAGTTTGTAGAAATTGTACCTAATGTTCTCAACCATTGAATCCCTAGAACAATATCTACACCTCCAATGAGAATGAAATACATTGGGATTTCCAAATTATATTTTCCCATACTTAGTTTAATGTTGTCGCATTTTCCCACACAATTAATACTCCCTCCATTAGCAACCAAACCTTGAAAATTTGTCACTAGATATAAAAAACAATTGCGGCACTCTGCTAATGTTTTATCAATGAAGTTATGGGTACTACCCAAGTCAATGAGAAATATAATTTTCTTCTTCTTAATGTAACCTACAATATTCAAGGTTTGAGGTGATAACAACCCTACCAATGCATGAACATATATTTCACACATGTCTAAATCAATGTTGTGCACAAATTCAACCTCTATTTCTTGCTCTTTTAAGTTGACAAGTTCTTCCTCATTTATTTGAGTAGATGCCTCTACTTCCTCTTCATCATTATTTTCCAAGGTGAATAATTTTGTTTCTTGACTTTCTTGAAGAAACAAAACTCGAGGATTGATGCTCTGATACCAAATGTTATGAACCAAGCGCCTTTAAAAAGGTAGAAAGTCAATGAAAATAGTCCACTTTGAGGGGAAAACTTTCGTTTACAATATATCCAATCCACAAGACAAAATATGATGATCCTAAGACAAGATATCCTTGGTATATATATAGGAGACAAATGGTACAATTATAAAGAAAGGTTCTAGATGACTTACTAATATAAAAAATAAATTAAAAATGAATGCTTATTCGGGACTTAACATAGGGGTCCAAGGGCCTTAACACAGGAGCATTGCATAACCCAAAAGGTGATACTATGTAAGAATATTTCCCGCATGGGCATGTAAATGTGGTCTTATCCTGGTCTTTAGGAGTGATTTGGAGTTGATTATAACCATTAAATCCATCAAGAAAAGAATTTTTGTTTTCCTTCTAAGTTATCTAAAACTTGATCTATAAATGGGAGAGGAAAATGGTATTTTAAGGTAGCTTTATTAAATTCACAATAATCTATGCAAACAAACCATTTACCATTCTTTTTAGGAATAATCACTAAAGGTGAAACCCATTGGCTTCCTGAAATAAGATATATGAAATTCACATTTAGCAAATTTTGCAATTCTTCCTTTACATTTTCTTTTAAGTTTGGATTCACACATTTTTGGGGTTCTTGCATTGGTCAAGAATTATCCTGAATATAAATGTCATGTATACATGTGTTAGGATGAATTCCACACATATCGGTATATTCCCATGCAAATGCACCAAAATGTTTTTGTAGTAATTCAATTAATTTATTTTTATGAGATTCTTCAAGTTTGGAATTTATATTTAAAGTTTTTCCTTGTTTAATCTCAATAGAAGTACTACAAGATTATGATATTGTATTAATAGAAGACATAGAATCAATTAGTGTTGATAAAGTTTCTATAGTACAATTTTCCTGAATTTTTTTATTTAAGATATGATCGAAAGAATATTGCCCCCGTTTCTATAGTACAATTTTCCTGAATTTTTTTTAAGATAATAATCAAGAATATTGCCCCTAGGATACCATCAATAAAATCAAAATTAGTAATGAAATTAGTGATTTGATTTTCTTCAATATCCTCTTTGAAATTCATAGCTTGGTCAATTGTTAATATTGGTTGTACTATTTCTTCATCACTATTTACATCTTCAATCCATTATATATTTTCTAAACCAGTTAAATATTTTGTAGGTGGATATAAAGTAAATTTCTTAACTTAATCACCATGTGAAATTGTCATGTCTCCAAATCTATAGCTAATAAATGCATTAGTTGTTGCTAACCTTGGTCTTCCTAATATTAATGGATGGCTACCCAAGTTAGATTTAGGTTGTAAAACCATAAAATCCACAGGGTATTCCCAAGAATATAAAGATACAATAATATCTTCTAACAATCCTTTAGGTTTTATTGTAGATCTATTTGTTAATTGCAAAAATATAGGCATGTGACGAAGATTATATAATCTAATTCTTCCATGGTTCCTTTTGTCATGACATTAATTGCAACTCCCAAATCAATCAAAGTGTTTTCAATTGGAATATTGTTGATGTGAATTCTAAGAATTGGATTTCCAAGATCAACATATTTTTCCATTAAAATTTTACTTGACATTAGATCTGCTAACTTGCCAATGACTTGTACTATTTGTGGTTTTTTTTTTCTTCTTCCTATTTTTTTAAGACATAATTCCCTAACCGTTTTTGCATAAATTGGAATATCCTTGATTGCTTGCAATAAAGGAATTATGATATAAACATTATTTGATTCATCTAATAAATCATATTCAGATTGTGTTATTTTTTTGTCCAAATTTAACCTCTCTGGAAAGGGAGGAGATTTAGATGATTGTGGTTGATCTATTGGAAAATAAGTTTGTTTTATTGCAATAGAACTATCATTATTGTTTGTTTGACTAGGATTTTCCTCCTCAATTTGTTCTTCAATAATAATAGGAGAATCTTTATTAATTACCTTTCCTAATCTAATATGAATATCATGCAAATCAAGAGGGGTAATCATATAAGTAGGAAAGTTGTTTTGTAACTCAATGTTGTAAGTGGGTTGAGATACTTTATCATTGGGGATTGGAATGGGATGGGTAGGTAGCTGGGTAGGTCTTGGAGGAGGTTGGTTAGATGGTAACTATAATTGTTGTGGTTTGTTGATGTAAAAGAATTTTTTACGGTCTTTAAGATAACATCATGAAGATAAATCCCCCTACATTTTTAGAGAGGTGGTACTCCTCTATATTTAATTAATATACAAGAATGTAAAAGAGGCTTGAGAGAGGACCATTCTTATTCTTGAAACAAATATTCACATGCAAAAAATACCCGAGAAGGACCATATATCTTACAAAAGGCAAATATTTACACTATGTTACAGTATTTATAAACCTACAGAGTATACGTTATCATAAGATGACATTTCCATCACAACATTCATCAAAGTAAGACACAATATTCAACAAATGAAAGGAAAACATGGACCAAATATGGTAGAGAACTATACATGATCATTTCATTGGATGCAATAAAGGTTTTGATAGACACACATCTGAAATCTCATGCTTAAAATTAAAGTCTTATAGATCAACAATGTTATGTCCCGAACTAGTTCTTTGGGAACCTAAAAAAATAATAGATGTATTTAATAAAATAATCAATAATGTTTGAGAGTTCATAAAAAATAAATTGCATTTTCCCTTCAAAGAGGATCAGGATTGGGCTCTCGCGGGCCATGAAAGGAAAGAGAGACTCGGAAGACAAAAGGAGACAGTTAGAGGTCAGCCTTAGGTTTTCACAAATCCTGAAACACGAAAGGCATAATTATTACTAATAGAGAAAGAAAGTAATTTGAGAGCAAAACAAAGTGACTACTTGAATTACTATGATGGAAATTATGAACCCTTTGAATGCCTTTGACATCTTCTTTTATAGTCTTCTTCATCTTCTTGAAACTTATTTTTAGTTAGGATTAGGGTTTTATTTTCCCTATTTGTAAATGTGAGCTTAGATATGCATTCCATCAATTAAACCCACTTTAGAAGCTCAATAATTTCATTAAATGAATCATTTTCCAAAAATAATTTGTTTCCAAGCCCAAAAATAGTCCCTGTTATCCCCATTTCGCGGGATAACTAAGGAGATGATGTCTCGAGGCCCTTAGGTTGCAGACATGGAGTACCGAGAGACATCTTGACCGGAAGTGTCCACTTTCATAGATGGAGACCCACCTCACTACCACTCTCCAGGTTGATCATGACAATATCCACTACATCAACTGGCCTCCGAACGACATTGGGTCTTTCTCCACGAGGTACAAGTCAAGTATTATGGTTAGTGTCATTTCAATATTTGAGGCATTTGAGTTTTTTACATCTATTACTTCTTTTGATTATGTGATATTTGCTTGGACAATATGCCCTTTTCCCTGTTTCACCATGGTGGTTGACATTGTGCCCTAGTAAGTGGGTCACCCTTAAGGATAGGTATGCTACTGGGAGGTCCTTTTAATAATTCATCGTGCCATTCCCAACCATACTTGCCACTTTCCACACTTCATCCCCTCATCTCCTCACCTTTTGGTTTTTTCTAGTGTACTGACCCAACAAGGATTCGTCCCTCACTTCATGGGAAGAAGGGGCTGAAGGCCCAGAGGCTTGTGGATGGAAAAAAATAAAAGAATGATTATGAACCTTCCAGATTCTATCCCAAATAGGTCTTGAGAGCAATGAAATGATTCTCTTAAAAAATCAAAGACCTGCAAAAGAATACACATAAATATAAAATGTCCCCAGTTGTTGAGGTGTGTACACTCATGCAATGTCCCTTTCTTACCTTTCATATGGCACTCTATGTACCTCTAACTTCAAGTGGCCTTGTGGTGTTTCACTCCAAGATAATCGATTTCAATCTAGGGAGTACCCAAGGTTTTGGAATATTAATTAATTAATGGAAATGAATGGGCTTGGAAAAAGGATGCATTGAAAACGAAGGTGCAACACACCCTCTACAAAGGCACCCATAAGTGAGACACTACAACTCCTTGTATGCCATGAACCCATGCCCAAGAGTTTTTCACTTACCCATAGAACATCATCCACATGACTCAGAAGGAGGTCCCCTTGGGAAACACCACTAAACTTAAGGGATGGTTCACCCAATAGGTCATTTTGTCAACCCTCCCATACTCAAACTTGGTAAAGTGCATAGGGTATTTGAGCATTAGTTTATTTTGATAAGGTAGTCTGGATGTACATTCTTAGATGTCTCTTTTATTGATTTTATTTACTCATCATGATGCTTTGACTTGAGATCCTTCGAGGACGTATCCATTTGTCTTTGCAAGACCTAGCTAGTGGATAGTTTTGGAGGAACAAGCCTAGCTTGGGCTTCCATGGGGCTTCAAGCCCACACGTTGGATACCAAAGGACCACATGCCCGATGATGAAGACGTGCCTTTGGAGAGATAGAAGACATCATGGATGGCATCACCTAGCTCCTATCACCCAAACAACTTTCCTAGGAGGTGAAAAATGTCACTCTTTGGGGCTTGACGTCATCTAGGGCTAGGGATTGGTGGCAATGGGGTTGTTACTCATTGACACTTGGCATGATTTGACCAGAGGAGACATGGATTAAAGGAAGATACCTTAGAACATAAAGAGGAGGATCTAGGAGCCCCAACAACCTCCATCCTTTACTCCAACGACTTGGAAAAGTGTCAAAACGTCACCCTAGAGGGGTGACATCTTATTTAGGGTTTTCTTTTATGTGCAAAATATGAATTGTTTAGTATTATTTTTGTAAAAGGGAAAAGTAGGGGTTTGTTTTCCTCTTAATTTTTGTTTAACCTAACCTAAGTGGAAAAACTATGATGATAATATTTTGTATAAATAGAGGACATCTCTATTTCATTTTATCATAGCTCTCCCATCGTGAGAAGACTAGTGGCTGAAATTTTCGCTATACTTGGAGAATTTTTGGTCTCTCTCTCTCTCTCTTACAAATTATTTTTGGTGTATCTCTTGATGAATGGATGAGGCTAAGTGGTTCACACCTCATGGATGCTTATTTACTTGCTCTTGGATGGTAATTGCTTGGTGAAATAGGGTTTGATCTCTCTCTTTCTTGGAATTGGTAAGGAAAATATGCATTTGTTTGTTATTTCTTGCTTGTTCTTGGTTATTTTTGTTTGAAAACCTATGAGGAGTATGTTGTATACACCCTCCATTAAGCTTCATATTATTTTCTAAGTTTATAAGTCATTTTTTGCAAGGGTTTCTAGGAGAAGTACTAGTGTGTACACCCTCCTAAACTCGCCCTAGTTTGATTGGAATGCCCTACGGAGTAAGAGGATTTAAAACCCTAGGGATTTTGTTGGTCTAACTTGTTACTTAAAGACTCCATTCATCCATAATTTAAAGGCACTAATCTTATTTTTTTCATTGGAGAAATAAATTGTTTGCCTTGGTAAACGTGTTTTGGTGAGATATCAATCTTGTTCAAATTGGAAAATTTTGTGGATGCCTTGAGGTTTCTAACCCATCTAGGGAATCGTAGTTCTCTTTATATTATTGTACAACTATAACAACTTAAAATCTATAGCCATTAGGTATGCAACAAATCATCTTGTTTTCTTGATTTTAACTTGCAATTTGACTGTGGAAATTTGCTAGTAAGCCATTGTTATTATTCTACTGCTAATTGGTGAACTTTTGGTTGGATTACTTGCTCTTTTTAGTGGTTAAAAGTTTCTTCTGTAACAAATCACTACTACATAAAATTGGATTTCATAAATACACTCTGAAAACTTATCATTACAACCATCTAAATACCACTAAAGTTGTGATAAACTGTTGAGAACTTATCTACATATTTTATGCTTCAATACTCAACTAATATTTGATGCTTTAAGTGGTTAAATCTGCGGTAGTTACTTGATTTCATTGTTGATACATATTTTTGTTGACTGTTGCAATTAGGGACAACAAACTTAACTTGCTTTTCCACCTAACATATACTTCGTACAATTGTTTTTTCTTGTGTCTCGAGTAGGTGCAAACACTCTCAGCAGGTACCCAAGGACTTGGAAACCTTAAACCACTCCCGAGACTCATCCTCAAGACTTATTCCATCTAGAAACTTGACCTATAGGGGATTTTGTTTCATCATCTCACTTTTCATCTCATTTTACCCTAGGGTCAACCAGGATTCCCCCCTTGTGGTGATTTTGATCATCACTAAATTGACAATAATACCTATCTAAGGTGACAGTGGGTAGGTGTTCTCTTAATTGTCTCCATGTTGTGGTTTGGGTCGAGCTTTTCCCAACCTACATCTTGTGAGATAACAATCCCAACTGTAATTTAATTTTCAGGGCCTGATAAATGATATTTCAGCAATTGAAACCACTTCCAATGTGTTATTTATCTCTTTACCTTTCCAACGAGCTCTCATTTTCTCAAATTAGACATCAAGAACAAAATTTATGAGCTTCGAAAGATGGAGACTCAACCACCATTGATCTGTTCTCATGAGATTTGGGCCTTTGATTTGAAAATTCAACTTTCTTTGTCCCACGTGCATTGTGGGAGGGTTCTTATGACATATTTATAAAGAATTTTCATCTCCATGTTATTTGTGAATGAAGTAGAGAGAGCCATAGAATTCCACGTAGCTTGTGCAAATAGTATCTTTTAACCACCAAATCATGTCAAGTCATTTTCCAATCATCTATGTCCATCCATGTGTAACTCAAGGGTAAGTCTACTTTGTTGCCACATGTCCCAATATGGAAGGTCCACGTCACTTCCATGTGTCCCAATATGGTAGGTCCACATCACTACCATGTGTCCATGTATAATAGGTCTTCATTGCCATGTGTCAATGGGAGTGTGTCCCAAAATAAAGAGAAGTAAACTTAGGATATGAAATAGTATTTAAATGAAATGATATTAAAAATTAAAACAAAGTTTGGTAGAGTTACGTGAATGCGGAGGTAGAGGAGGTAGGTGAGGAGATAAAACTCGGTAAAAATGACTAAGTATGAGGTAGGGATGCGGGTTGCGGGGGTAAGGATATATGAGAAAGTAGAAGTATGGATTCCTGGATTCCTGCATTCAATAAATAAACTAAGTGTATAAATGAGTAAAAAATAAGATAAGTCATGCAGTTGATAAGTCATAAGATAATTCATGTGGGTTGTGGGTTGTAGGAGGAGAGGTCAAGGGATGGGTGAAGGAGGGTCTCCCACATCCACATTCAAAGATCAAGAAATCAACTAAGTGTAAAACTTAATGAGGGTGAAATTTGAATGATGTGGAAGTGGAGGTTGAAATTGAGTATAATGGGATTGCAGATTGTGAGACTAGGAGTGGCAGGTGGAAATGAGGGTATCAGCTCCCGCATTTGCAATTGAAGACTTAGTGTAAAAAATAGTAAAACATGGTAAGTCATGAAAGATGACTAAGTGTTGGGGAGGTAAGTCATAGATTTACGTGAAATGAAAATGATTAAGTATGAAAATGGAAGATGGAAATAAAAAATGAATGTATAAATAATGAAAATGAATAAGTGGAAATGGAAAATGGAAGTGAATTATGAAAATGAACGTAGAAATTATGAAAATGACTAAGTGGTGGGTATTATGAAAATTAACTAAGTGGATGATGAAAATGGAAATGGGCTAAGTATGGAAATGGATGAGTATGGAAATGGTGTGGAAGATTGGAAAAATGTCGAAGTATGGAGTATGGAGAGTAGTAGAGAGTATGGGTAGCAGTGAAAATGAATAAGTATGGAAGTGTAAAGAGTAGAGAGGAAGGAACGAAAATGACTAAGGGAGAAAAATGACATATCTTGGGAATATGAGCTTTTTTTTAGATTCCGTAAAATGTTGGATGAAGCTGGCACATAGGGCTATTTAGTGAGAAGATGGACATAAGAAATTTCATTCTTTTAATATATTTTATTTTCTTCTCTTTTGTTCAAAAGAGAAATTGTCTATGTTATCCTTTCATGATGAAGAAATGCAATACTCAAACTGATTTAAACCTTGTTAGGTCTTCATGATCAACATGTGAGGGTTATTTGACACTTTCCAAATTTGAAAAAAAAATGATGTCCATTTGAAAGAAGCATAGGTTCATATATTTACACCAATCACTTAGTTAATGGGTATTATGAAAACACATCAAAATTATATACATGAGAAAACAAAATCTACCTATCCTAATCTACTTGGAGATAAGGGCTACTTTCAAGCGTAAGTATAATTCCAATGTAGCCATGTACATAACCAATTAATCTAATTACTCCCATCTATGATTGAGAGTGTTGTTTCATTGGCCATGTTCTAAAGATATTCTTTCATCATACAATGACCATGTTGCCATGGCGAGGTTGAAAAGATAAATTTCTACTGAACATTTGTGGAGAACTGTAGGGATTTATTTTGTTATTCACCAACAGTCTCATTTTTTTCATAAACAAAAAGTACCACCCATGGAACCTCTTGTTGCTCATTCCATTCTTCTTTTGATGCTTGGAAGATATCTTCTTCATTAAAATCTACTCTAGATGAGTAATCAACATCATAGAAGTTTGATGTAAAGAGATGACTTTTATAATTAATTTTCTTGATCCCATGTTGACATTCCTTTTTCATATTTGTATAAACTAGTTGTGGTCATTTATAACACATTGCAACATTTTCACCATGATTATATTGAATTAAATATTTATGTGCATCTAGTGGAGGTTTATAAAATCCATCCTTAAAGTCATTGTGATCATTACTCTCAAATAGAGCATATGAGAGGTCAAAATTTCCCTCCCATGGAGCATGTGGTAGATATTCTTCTTCTTAAATTGAGACATTAGGGTTCTCACTTTGAGTTTTAGGAACATAATCTAATGTAAAAAAAAATTCACATCTTTCATCAAAGTTTTCTTCTAAATATTTTCCTCTATTGTCTTCGAACAATATTGGGAAGTTTAAGAGATTAACACAATTTTCATGAATATTTATTTCAATGACTTGAGCTTGTTGCATTAACTCTTTCCAGATGCACTTTCCCTTTCGTTTCAGTAAAAATATCATATTCACAGGCAAGGCATTTTCATAATAACTAAAAATGATGACATAATTTGGAAACATTTCTTGAGGAATCTCATGAAGGACTTTCATAAATTCGAAAGTGAAATCTTTGACTGTGTCTTCCTCATTCATCTAGATTTCAAACAACTTCAAGAAAATAGAATATGGATCTTTCCTTGGGAAATACTTATCGACAAATAATTTTTCTAATACATCCCAACTAGTGATGGTTCTGGGTAGCAATGAATCAAACCATTCACTAGGATTTCCTTTTAGATTTAAGATAAATAGTCGACATGCAACATCATCTTCATCCACATTATAAATATCACAATCAATATAAAACTTAACCAAATTTTTCTCTGCATCCTTTGAAGTATTTTTCGAAGAACATGGAAACTTTTCCATGGAAATATCTAGCAAGGGATGAACTTGTCCTTGCAAATTGAGTGGACCTCTATGCAACTATTTCTTTCTTTGGGTATCTTCTCCCTTTATTGTAACTTGAAAAACTTTCGTTGGGCTTGGTGGGGAAGGAAAAATATCATCACAACATGAAAGAAACTCCTTGGAGGAGTCATCATATAGATCGTCTTGAAATTCTAGAATCTTTTTGGTGGAGTTGCTATGGCATCTTTCTTCAAAATTTGGAGTTTTAATGATGGAATCACCAGGGAGCTCATCCTCCCAAATATTGGATGATTCTTTGGTTTTGTAGAAGTTAGAATAATTGACGTGTGTCTAAAACTTAAATAACATGTATTCAAGGCCATTTGATGCTCCTTGAACAAGGTTTTCAAGAACCCAACTCATCTTAAAATAATCTGCCAGATATTTTTCCAAGACTTGACCAGTTAACTTCTAGTTTTCCAATAATATATGATCCTAAAAATTATCATATTTCTTGAAAATAAATTGTTCCCCAGTATGGTCTCCAAATTTTTTGATCTAAAAGACTATCTCATGATCTTTTAGTCAAACTCATGAGGATAAATCCCCATGCGTTATTAGAGAGGTGGTACTCCTCTATATTTACTTAATATACAAGAATGTAAAAGAGTCCTAAGAGAGGATGATCCAAAAAATCCTTAGATACCACGTATTCCCTTAAAATATACAGGTAAGCATCTAACCTAATTCATAATTAATTTTTGATTGTATTGAGGTGATTCGCAGAAAAATGATGTTGTGCTTCTTATCCAAAAACTCATAAACTGATGATTATTTGAAGATTTATGAGATGACACAACAGAAAATAAAAGAACTCAAATTACATATATTGAGGAAATATATTACTTCATCTTCAAGTCCCTTCTAGGCAGTAAGACTACTCTTCATTTGCTCAAATGTCAAATTACATTACAAAATGGACTTACAAAATCCAATTTTATGGACTCTCTTCAATTTTTCTTCTCAAACTCAGAAAAGGAGTTTATTGAGTTCCTTGTGAAAATATGAGAAAAATGAGTATAAAGTCTACCATATTCTAAACTGGCTCAATTTTACCCTCTTTACACGTTAAACGATGCACTATGGTGCTCATTAATGGAAATCTAGAGTATAAACAAGAACTCCTCTTGGAAAAATAAGAAAAATGATTATAAACATGCCTATGTTTGGGAAATATACCTCATGGAACACATATCACGACAATACCAAATCAGGCTCCTCTTCTTGCATGAAAGTCTATGCAATCTGCACTATACTTGGCCTCGGGAGCTCTGCCTGCATTGGGCTCTTCGTCGACATTGGGATCTATGTCGACCCGAGAATGTGTGCATGTCCTGGTCTACGTGCCCATTAAATAGGTTGAGGACCCAAACCTCCAACTCGCACCTTCTGGCATCAAATTAAATATGTTTTATTGGGTTTGTTGTAACAAGCGGTTCACGTGGTGTAGTGGTTAGGACCCCGAGAATATGTAGAAATTTCAATACCAATTAAGTATTGCTCGGATTCTCCTGATCTAACAATTATTTGTCACTTGTTAAATACATAACCACTTTTACTAATATTCTTGTGGAATTTAAACCACGATTGACAATGCAATATCAAGAAAAAGAATCAATCACACATAACACATATGTTTTATTGGGAAAGAATAAAGCTAAAAACCCCACTATCATATATTATGTATATCATGGATCATGAAACAATATCATACAAAAATCTAATCCAAGAGCTCTCAGTACAATACAATCGTCTCACACTGTCATACAAAAATCAACAAATACATGTGCCAATTCTCTTCCTCCAGACAACCTGCCTCGTCTATGCAATCCATGCAATGGATGAATGAATCCTCTACACTAGGTTGCACATGCTCATGGGCATATCCACTATGTGTTTGATTGCATGAGTGCACTTCACTCAAATCACAACTGATATCCAACTTGCCCCTTTCACCTATTATCTCAACTGGGTCTCCACTGGATCTGACATGCATGTAGTTAATAGTGGTAAATCTTCAGTTGCATGTGAGATCACTGATTGTGAATTAATTAATAATTAATTCACTAAACTCTCACTAGTGCAAGTTTAGTTACAACTAGTACAATTGAGCTTAACTACTTTACAACTCACATAACTACACGTATAACTCTGTTACAACTTCAAGTCACTTCCATGTCCCATCAATCAACCTTTAAACTCGAATTTACTATAATTAATAGATTTTCCATTTCAGTTAATTATTTCAAGTAATATTGAGATGATAGATTAATATTTATTGTCCAATTTATTTCAGGGAAAAATAAATTAGACACACATTTCTTGTTGACTTTTCAACACTCCCTCTCAACAAGAAAGGGATTATCCTTCACCCCAATCCTGTCTCTATGGTATTCGAATTTGCTCTTGGTGAGCGCCTTCATCAAAATGTCTGCATCCTAATCTTCCATAGGAATGTACTAAAGCAACATGATCTTCCGCTGCACACAATCTCTGAGATGATGATACCAGATATATATATGCTTAGATCTATCATGAAACACAAGATTAATCGAGAGTTTAATGCAACTCTGATTATCACAATAAATCACTGTTGGATCTAAATGAGAACCAAACAAACCAACCAAGATCTTTCTCATCTAGATAGCCTCACATGCAGCTTGACTCGCTGCCATGTATTCCGCTTCCATTGAACTGAGTGCCACAGATATCTGTTTTCTGTTGTACCAAGATACAACTGTAGATCCGATACTCAAGATCCCCCCTAATGTGCTCTTTCTGTCCGTTGGGCTGCCCGCCCAATCTGCATCCATGAAGCCATGCAACTTCACCTCATCCATCTGTATGTACCATAAGACATACTCAGATGTGCCCCTCAGGTATCTTAGGACATGCTTACCTGCCTTCCAAAAAAACTTGGTAGGCTTAACCATTGCTTGACTCAGCTGGTTAACCGCATAGAAAATGTCTGGTCTCATGTTCATTAGATACATTAGTGAACCCACTAATTGTCGATAGACAATAGCATCCACTACCTCTCCAGAAGTAGCATCCTCTTTCCTCTAGTTTCCCGGAAGAGGAGTATCCATGGGTTTGCATCCCTCCATGTGAACCTTACCCAGTATCACCCTTTCATACTTTCCTTGAGACACAAAAAGTTCATGATCTCGCTGCCCTATTTCCAATCCAAGGAAATAATGAAGAAATCCCAAATCCTTCATCTCAAACTCCTTTGCAAGGTCCTCCTTGCATGAGTGTATCAGCTGCTCATCACCAGTCAGTATTAAATCATCAACATAAAGAACAATGATTAAAACCTTACCCTCCATCACAATTTGGTACAGGTTTGCATCCACTTCACTTTTGGTGAAGCCCAGTCCGGTGAAATAACTGTTTATTTGAGTGTACCAAGCACAAGGTGCTTTCTTCAACCCATACAGTGCTCTCTTGAGTCTGCACACATGTGACTCCCTGTCAAAGGTCTCAAAACCTTCTTGTTTCTCAATGTACACTTCTTCCTCAATGATCCCATTGAGAAACACAATTTTTACATCCATCTGATGAATGTGCCAGCCCATCTGCACTGAGAGTGCAATGATGGATCTTATGGAAGAGTACCTTGCGACAGGTGCAAAGGTCTCATCATAATATATCCCCTCGATCTGTGAGAAGCCCCGGGCCACAAACCTGGCCTTGTATTTCTCAACACTCCCATCAACAGCTTGCTTTACCTTGTAGATCCATCTCAAACCTACCACTGATTTGTCAACCGATCTTGGGACAATTTCCCATGCACTATTTTTGACAATGGAGTCATACTCCTCTACCATAGCATCTACCCAAATGGGATCCTGCACTACTTCCTGAAAGGAAGATGGTTCAATCAAAATACATTTGCTCATGAGATCCATGTATATAGTAAATCGATCAGAAGACTGTSTTTGTCTGTGCTGTGAAGTAGGGACTCCTACATTTTGTGCAGCATCTAGTCTCAATATATCAGCTTCYGTGATTCACTTTCTTCCATTTCTGATGGATGGTTCTGCTTGAGTGGCTTCCTCCACTCCATGAATCTCCTCATGTGGATGATCCACATCTTGAGACTCATCTTTGGGAACCAACAGTTCCTCTTCTGCATGCAAGTCTAGCTCCCTCTCAAGCGACAACCACATAGCTTTCCCCTCATCGAATCTTATATCCCGTCGCATAGCAATCATCTTACTGTTAGGAAAATACACACGATAATTATGGAGTGTTTCTGTGTACCCCACAAATATCCCAACTTCAACAGTTGGTTCCAGCTTCTTCCTAGCATCCTTGGTCACATGCACATAAATAGATGAGCCAAAAATCTTAAAATGAGAAACATTAGGTTTCTTACTAGTACTAACTGAGAAAGTTTTCCCATTGGAAGTCTGGTAGATAGTTGTTGGATGATCTTCAAGGCTCCATGATGAATATGGACCAATCGTATGTGCCATAATTCGCCCTTGTCCTGGATCACCACTTTTTTTGCCTTGCCCATCATGGCAGTGCAGCCATCTACCTCCAACATGTAGATATTCTTAACTTGAATCCCTATATTCTTGACATGACCCATTGCTTTATGTCGCAGGAAATATTTTCCATCATTGAAAACAACTTCATAGCCTCTGTCCTCCAACATTGCGACTGAGACCAGTTTTTTCTTCAGACCTAGAACATGCATAACATTTTTCAATTGAATTTTTTTACCTGAATCCCTCTAAAAGGTAATGGTACCAATGCTATTCACACTGTATCATCCATCGTTTCCCATCTCAATATGCATTCTAAGATATTTCTCCTCCAAGTCACTGAAAGACTCTATATCTCCTGTCATGTGCAAGGAAGCGCCACTATCCAAATACCACACCGATCCCGATGCACTTGATGCCATGCATGCGATCAAAGAGAAGTCAAGTTCAAATTGTGAGGCAAGGGCCTCACCAGTTTCATATCCAACAACCTTCTTGTTCTTCCTCTTCTGTAGACAGTTAGTAGCGAGATGCCCATGTTCGTAACAGTGAAAACACTTCACTTTGGACAAATCCAGCTTCTTAACTTTAGGCTCGAATTTTGAATGGAATTTCTTCCCCTTTCCTCTCCTTGCCTTAGTAGCCAAATCACAATCCTCTTCATCATCACGCTTTGATGAAGATCCATCTCTGGTGTTCTGCCTGAACTCCTCCTGCATTAGATCCGACCATAGTCATTCCCAATCTGGCAATTTTTCCCTTCCATTGACAGAGTCTTGATAACTGTGCCAACTCATGGGAAGTCCTAGGAGAACCAAGATCACCAAATCATCATCAACGACTTTTATTCCCACACTCCCCAGCTCATCCCAACATTGGAAAAACTTCGTGAGATATTTTGGAATGGAGTCGCCCTTTTCCATATTGATCTTCTTGAGTTTATCTTTGAGCACCAATTTCCTATGGTCACTGATGTTTTGGAACAGGTCCGTCAAAACCTTCCACATTGCATGTGGTGTGGCTTTCCCATGGAGGCTTGAGACAATGTGGTATCGTACTCCCTCCAACGGGATCCTCCTTTCCTTTGCCACTTTCTTTTTCCATGCATCAAGATTTGCAGTGTTTGTAGCAGATGGCTTAGGAACATCTTTGTCAATGAATTCCTTCAAGCCATTGTCTTAAAGTACTGCCTCCATCATGTCCTTCCAAGAAATGTAGTTCGAGTTTCCCTCGAGTGCATACTCCAACCTCAAGCCATTGAAATCCATGTCACTCTTGAATCAACTGTAGCACCAAGAAAAGTCTTTCTGCAAATTTGAATTCTATCCAATCACAAACTCAGCTTCTGCAATCCCTCTTGCTCATTCCAGTCTCACACTGAACCCCCGCGACTGCTTCTTACCCAGCCTGCGGACCTTACAAGTGTTTCTGCACCTCCCAAGTTACCTGACTGTGGGATTTCTACACTGCAATGCACAGTGGTTTGCGGAAATATTCAAGGATTTATGCACTGTAATACACAGTAGCCTGTGGAAATGCACAATACTTTTTATGCAAAAAACAGTGAGTAGTACGCCGCCGCACCCTGCTAGAGGAGGGACTTGCGGAAATTTTGAAATTTACGCACCTCACTTTCGTGGCTCTGATACCATGTAGAAATTTCAATACCAATTAAGTATTGCCTGGATTCTCCTGATCTAACAATTATTTGTCGCTTGTTAAATACATAATTGCTTCTACTAATATTCTTGCAGAATTTAAACCACGATCGACAATGCAATATCAAGAAAAAGAATCAATCAAACATAGCACATATGTTTTATTGGGAAAACATAAAGGTAAAAACTCCACTATCATATATTATGTATATCATGGATCATGAAACAATATCATACAAAAATCTAATCCAAGAGATCCCAGTACAATACAATCGTCTCACACTATCATACAAAAATCAACAAATACATATGCCAATTCTCTTCCTCCAGATAGCTTGCTTCGTCTACGCAATCCCTGCAATGGATGAATGCATCCTCTACACTAGGCAACACATGCTCATGGGCATATCCACTGTGTGTGTGATTGCATGAGTGCACTTCAATCAAATCACAACTTATAGCCAACCTGTCCCTTTCACTTGTTATCTCAACTGGGTCTCCACTAGATCTGACATGCATGTAGTTAACAGTGGTAAATCTTCAGTTGCATGTGATATCACTGATTGTGAATTAATTAATAATTAATTCACTGAATTCTCACTAGTGAAAGTTTAGTTACAACTAGTACAACTGAGCTTAACTACTTTACAACTCACATAACTACACTTATAACTCTGTTACAACTTCAAGTCACTTCCATGTCCCATCAGTCAACCTTTAAACTCGAATTTCCTATAATTAATTGATTTTCCATTTCAGTTAATTATTTCAAGTAATTATGAGATAATAGATTAATATTTATTGTCCAATTTATTTCAGGGAAAAATAAATTAGACACACATTTATTGTTGACTTTTCAACAGAATATATCCCGGAGGTTCCGGATTTGATCCACCACAATGCACATTCATTTTTTTGTTGGTTATATGGTAGTTGTTTTAAACCATATGTTATAAATAACATATATGTGGTGGCACATCATCCGTGGCATATAGTTTTTACCACCCCCACAAATTTAGGTATGGTTATATTGAATTTAAACGAACCATGGGATAGGGGCTTAGGCCCTTGACCCTTTTTTTCGCTAAACAAACATTTAAATGAATTCAAATATATTTGTTGCCATATATAGGTAAGAACTAATGTGATGGTGCAATGGAAACAAAGGTTTGTGTAAGGTTATAGGAGGTCGCAGGTTCGATCCTATGGACTCCCATTAAAAATTAAATATAACCTTAATCGTGATAGGCCAATCAAGGACTTCCATGTGGAAGTCTCTCATTGGCTCCCTTGTGCCACATGTCAAAACACGATTGGTCCACTTGAACTGTACAAACTGCCACATCACCTGCCAACTGGATATTCCACGTCACCTGCCTACCATGTGTCACCATATGAGGTCACCACATCAACACTGTATGACATGTACGATCATGCCACATGTCACTCTTGTAGTGGTGACACGTGTCACCTTAACGCCTTTGAATTTTGCCTAGTTTGACCATCCATAACTTTTGCATGTGAACTTCGTTTGAGGCAATTTTTATGTCATTGGAAAGCTATTGCCGAGATCTAAAAAATGATGTAGTTTTTGAGAGAATTTGAGATGGTCAATTTTTAAGATTTTATAGATCGTCCTGAACCTCTATGAGCATTCTGAATCTTCCTGGACCTTCTGTGAATGTTCTAGATCCTCCTAGAACACACCTTCCCACTGAAGAACTTTTGGACCTCCAAAAGTATGAATATTACAATAACTTAGTGACAATAACTCTTACTCACTCTTCCATCTTACTGTAATTCTCATATCCAGTAACTTAGTGATAATGAAGCTTCTTCACTCGTCCATCTTGTCGAATATTTTGGGACTCAATATTTATCTTGGATCTTGGATCTTAGATCAGTGTACTTTTGTATGCTTCTAAAATATGACTCTAACTCTGGCTCATGGATTCCTTTACACAAAATTTAGCTCACTGAATCTCTACAATAATTGTATCAGAATTATGTACTCAACATCCACTCCCATCTCCTTCTCTACTGAAGATATTCTATCTTGAACAATATGAAACCAAGTCGAATGTTGATCTATGCCTTTCCCTTTTGGACTCTTTGTTCTTGTACTACTGATGTATTTGTAGGAGTCTCTGAATGAATTCCCTCTCCATTATTTCTCTCCTTCCTTGAAAACAATTTTCATATGTACTGAACTGCTTCTTCTCAAGTTATACATCTACATGATCATGACATCGTATTTTGAAGATGCTTATAGAATGCATCTTTAAAAAGAAGATTTTTTCTCCTTTACTAGCTCTAGGAGTATTTACATAACTTCGATGCTCTTCCCACTTTCGATCTACATTTTCCAACTTCCTGCATCCTTCTGTTCCTTCACCTTTGTTACTTCAAAATAAGAATGTTGACTTATACAATTCGATCCATATGTATCCCTTTAGCTGATAATAAGAAAAACAATTTCCTATATTTTTTTCAAAAGGCTTAGACATATTTATAAGATCCCTCTCACTCCTATAACAAAGAGGCTATATAGAAACCCTTTACAATATTCCTCTCACTCCTATAACAACATATACAGTGGCTATATAGAAATTCTCTTACAAAATTTCTCTCACTATTATCAACATATAAGGTGGATATAGAAATTTTACAGAATTCCTCTCACTCTTATAATCTACAATGAGTGTCTTACAATCCTTATAATATACTTAGGATATATCTACATATTCATATCATATTACATTTACAAATATACATATTTATAATGATGGATGGTTTATTCATGGACTCATCCTCCCCTTAATACTGGAAGGAGTCTGACATCTTCTTACCTCTGACAATGCCTCTGATGTTGATGTTGAATATGACACCAAATCTGATGTTGAATCCAAGAAACCATTAGACCAAATTATAGGTCTTCCCAGTAACCTATATAACCTCTCCTTGCGAACACCAAACACTATTGTTGTGTCTTGAGAAACTTCCCTTGAATACACAAGTACATGGCCATTATGGAATGCGTCTGCATAAACTTCATCTTCAAAAGCCACAACTAAGAGTAGTTATAATTTCAAATATGGAACATACAAGTACATATTCTCTGTTCTCAGAAATCCTCCCAACTCGAGCTGGAATCTTACATATCCATACCTGGGTTATTGATTTTTTAGTGTTAGTTCCATATCCTACATAGTGATCTATGTCGGTCTTTGAGAAATTTAGGAATACTAATCTCATCCTGGTCATGTGGAAAGATGAGCTACTTTCCACAAACCATTCCTTGATGTCTTCATATATCACTCTATTAAGACCAACCATTAAGAAGTATTCTTTCTCAAAAATTTCAGCAAGAGAATTAACTTCATCTAGGGTTGTTGCTTGTCTTCTTGCAATTTCCTTTACATCTTTATGGTCCTACTTCGGACATAAGTGCGGATAAAGTTTCCAACATTTATCAATCTAATGTCCACTCTTACCATAATAAGAGCAGATTATATTGTTCCTATCTTGGAACCATGATCCCTTTTTTCCATTCCCCCTTTTCCTCTATTTTGAGAAATGACCTTTACCTTTAGCCTTCTTCTTTGAGGTATTTTCTTGCACAAACTGTCTTCTTAGACATTTCTCCATGTCATGGTTACTAGTTCCATAGGAAGAACATGGATACATAGACCATTTACCAGTAGGAAATGTCTTCATTCCCTCTTTAGAATGTACATCTTTCTTTGGAGATGTCTTAGGTTTGTTACCTTTCTATGCACTGGAAGGTCAGACTAACTTCTTATGAAGGACCTCTTCATCTGAAGTTCTTCTTGCTTCAACTGTCCTCGAGCATTCCCCATCTTGATGGGAAAAAGAATAATATGAAGAATCATCCTTCTCCATCATGCCCTTTGAAGGAGTTAGTTTCTCTTGCATCGAAGACTTTACATCCTCAACTTGCCAATCTTCATGGATTGATGTTGTTGGTGCAAATACTTGATCCTTGGTATGCAACTTCATTTCTGATTCATGAAAAATACCTCTATGGAATTCCTCATGACATATCAGTCAATCTTGCAACTTCTGCTTCTCTTCCTCGAGATTTTGCAACTGCATCCTTAACTCTTAATTCTCCTTTTGAATTTGTCGAATAATATTCTTCTGCAACCTTAAATTCATGAGAGATTTAGTCATTTTATCCTCCCAATAAGAGTCTTCAATACCTTCACCAACTTAAGTCTTGGATCTTGTCACATCAACAACTTGCAAATTCATGTCAAAACCAACTCTGATACCACTTGATCCAAAAATCCTTAGATACCACTTATTCCTTTAAAATATACATGTTAGCATCTAACTTGATTTAGAATTAATTCTTGACCGTATTGAGGTGATTTACAAAAAAATGGTGGTGTGCTTCTTATCCAAAATTTCATAAACTGATGATTATTTGAAGATTTATGAGATGACACAATATAAAATAAAAGAACTCAAATTACATATATTGATGACATATATTACTTCATCTTCAAGTCCCTTCTAGACAGTAAAACTGCTCTTCATTTGCTCAAATTCCAAATTACATTATAACAAGGACTCTCTTCAATTCCGTTTCTCAAACACAAAAAATGAGTTTACCATTGAGTTCCTTGCGAAAATCTGAGAAAAATGAGTATAAATCTGACCATATTCTGAATTGGATCAATTTTACCCTCTTTACATGCCAAACGATGTAGTATGGCACTCATTGATGGAAGTATGGATTAATACTTTTACAAATGATATTTTGCACAAAAGTAACATCACCATTGAAATCCTCTCGGAAAAATGAAAAAAAATGAGTATAAACATGCCTATGTTTAGGAAATATACCTCATGGCACGCATATCGAGACAATACCAAATTAGGATCCTCTTCTGGCATGCAAATCTATGCAATTTGTACCATACTTGGCCTCAAGATCCATGCCTACATTGGGCTCTACACCAACACTGGGATATGTGTCTACCTAGGAATGTGTGCCTATCTCGGTCCACGTTCCCACTAAATAGGTTGTGAGCCTAAAACCTACAACCCGCACCTTCCGACATCAAATTAAATATATTTTATTCAGTTTGTTGTAACAAGTGGTTCACGTGGAATAGGGGTTAGGACCTCGGGAATATATCTCAGAGGTTCCAGGTTCGATCCACTACAATGCACATTCATTGTTTTGTTTTTTATATGGTTATAACCATATATGGTAGTTGTTTTAAACCATATGTTATAAATAACATATATGTGGTGGTACATTATCCGTGGCATATAGTTTCAACCACTCGCGTGAATATAGGTATGGTTATATGGAATTTAAACAAACCATGGGCCAGGGACTTACGCCCTTGACCCTTTTTTTCTGCCGAACAAACCTTTAAATGAATTCAAATATATTTCGGTACAATAATACATAATAGCATAAGAGCTAATGATAGTGCAATGTGGTGGAAGGTTTGTGTAGGTTATGGGAGGTTGGAGTTCGATCCTCGGGACTCCCATAAATTTTTATAACCGCAACCAACGATAAGCTAATGGGGACTTCCACTGGTAGTCTCTCATTGGCTCCAATGCCACATGTCAAAACAGGATTCATCCACACAGTTATAAAAAGGACCAAGTATCTTACATAAAGCAAATATTTATACCATGTTAAAAGATTTATAAACCAACATAGCATATTGTATCATATGATGTTAAAAGATTTATAAACCAACATAGCATATTGTATCATAGGATGACATTTCCATCACAACATTCATCAAAGTAAGACACGATATTCAACAAAGGAAAGGAAAACATAGACCACATATGACAAAGAACTCTAAATGATCATTTCATTAGATGCAATAAAGATTTTAATAGACACACATATGAAATCTCATGCTTAAAATTAAAGTTTGAGAGATCAATAATGTTATGTCCTAAAATAGTTCTCGAAGAACCGCAAAAAATTATAGATATCTTTAATAAAATAAGCAATAATGTATGAGAGTTCGTAAAAAGTAAATTTCATTTTCCCTTCAAAGAGGATTGGGATTGGCCTACCGTGGACCATGGAATGAAATAGGGACTTGGAAGACAAAGGGAGACAATCATAGGTCTACCTTAGGTTTTCACAGATCCTTGAACAATAAAGGAAAAATGACTACTAATTAAGAAAGAAATTCAATTGAGAGCAAAAAAAAGTGACTACTTGACTTACTATGATGGAAATTTTGAACCCTTTGAATGGATTTTACATTTTTTATAGTCTTCTCTTCACCTTCTTGAAACTTATTTTTAGTTAAGGTTAGGGTTTTATTTTTCCTCTTTGTAAATGTGATCTTATACATGTGTTCCATCAATTTGGACCCACTTTAGAAGCTCAAGAATTTCTTTAAATGAAGCATTTTCCAAAAATAATTTGCTTCCAAGCCCAAAAATAGTCTTGAATGTAATTTAATTTTTAGGGCATGATAACTGATATTTCATCCATTTAAACTAATTCCAATGTGTTCTTCATCTCTTTACCTTCTTATCGAGCTCTTGTTTTCTCAAATCAGACGTAGAGATCAAAAGTTATGAGCTTCAGAAGATGGAGGCTCAACCACCGTTGATCTGTCCTCGTGAGATATGGGCCTTTGATTTGGAAATTCAAATTTATTTGTCCCATATGCAATATGGGAGGATTCTTATGACATATTTATAAAGAAATTTTGTCTCCATGTTATTTTCGAATGAAGTATCTAGAGAGCCATATAATTACATGTAGCTTGTGCACAAAGTATCTTTTGACTGCCACATCATCACCCAATCATCATGGCAAGTCTTTATCTAGTCATCTCTGTCCATCCATGTGTCACTTGGGGGTAGTTCCACTTTGTTTCCATGTGTCCCAATATGGTAGGTCCATGTCGCTGCCACGTGTCCCAATATGGTAGGTGTACGTGTAACAGACCTACTATCATAATTTAAAAATTTTGGGTTAATCTCCCCCTTAAAAAGGAACATCTCCAGATGCCTTCATTAACGAAGTGCCAATTCCTGGTTCAATATCGGGATTCGGGGTTTCAAATGTCAAAACTCATTCACCCCACGACTCGCGATCCTCCGAATCCCGATGCGCTCCTTATGCATTAACTCCCCAGGCCAAGCCTGTGGTTTACTGCCTTTACGACCGTGGTCTTACCTTCTGTACGAGGCTACTTCTATCGGAGGTTCGGGATTTCCGTTGTCGTAATTCACGAGTCCTCAGAACTCGCGATTCTCCGATCCCCGATACGCCCCTAACGCATTAGCCCTTTATGCTATACACTAGTCCATGTGACCACTTACCATAAGGCCACCGCCGTATAACCTCCCATCGGGATTTCGACGTTTGTGATGACACAAACACATGTCCCCGGGACTCGCAATTTCTCGATTCGCGACGCGCCATTCTGGTCACGCTAGCCCCACTGGCTTAGCCCCTGGTCCACACGACCAACTCCGTGACCACTAACTTATTCCCGTCGGGTCTACGGGGTTTCCCCTGTCACCAGACCCACATCCACGGGACCCGCAGTATCCCGATTCTCGACTCTCTCCGGATGCTCGACACGCGTCCCTGGGATCAACGGCTTATGATGGTATTGGGAATTCACATATCGCGGTTTTGTAATGTAAGGGTTTCACGTCCTTGAAATCCCCGATACGTCGATTCCCGATATGCCGCACTCCGACTCTCTGGGATCTCTCGCCACGCGTCCTCGCTGATGGACGGTGTCGATCCCGTC
>SNQJ01S0019134.1:132806-142830 GCA_010110895.2 Picea sitchensis
ACTCTCAACTCCTCCAACTCCCGGTATCTGAAACTCCAAAACGTCGTGGTTTCACATTTCACGATTTCATCATTCTTGTCGTGAGTTTCCTTGACACCTCCAACTCCCGGTATCCTGTGATGTGTGTCCCTTTCGGTATTTCATCATTCAATGTTTCGACACTTCGACGTTCCATGTTTCAGAGGCATTTCGGATTTTTGCATTTCGACATTTCGCGAGTTGGAATGCTATCGCATTTCCTTCCTTTGACTTCTGATTTCCCGATATCCACTTCGACGGTCCCATGACCTTTCGTGATCATATGGTCCTGATCTCATCGGGACTTTGCACTCTGATCGACGGCCCACAACCTTTCGTGATTAGACGGTCCTAATCCCATCGGGACTTTGCGTTTCACGATTTTGCGTATCACGATGTCAAAGGTTGGAGCTCCTCCTTTCTTTGATTCTCGAATTCTGAAGGAACTCTCAGCGAACCACCGTGCAGCTTCAAGTTTGACATTAATGACAAAACCTGTGCAAACTAACCAACAAACAAGAACAAGTAAAGTGTGATGCAATTTGTGATACTAGTGACTTGATTCAGAAGATTGATAGTTCACGTGATACTTGTTTTCTGGTTGATGATAATAATGCTGATGCACATATGTCTCTCTCTTGTTCTGAGACTCAAAATGATGATCCTGATGATATTTCTAAAGATGAATCTCTTATTGAAGGTGATAAAATAGGTTCCTTTGAAAATCACACAAAAGGATTTGGTTCCAAAATTAAGAATAATATGGGTATGATGGAAAAGTTTTAGGAAAGAATGGTTAAGGTATTCAGAATCCCATACAAGTATGTGTAAGACCAAGAAATGAAGGTCTTGGTTATGAAGGTCAAACAAGCAACACAACTATTAAGTTTGTGAAAGCATATACAATGATAATAGGTGAATCATCTACAAGTCACAAGAGTAGAAGCAAACTAGGAGCATAAGCCACAACAACAAACCAAGTACAGAAGCAAGAACAATGTTGCACTCATTGTGGTAGAACATGGCATGCAAAGGAAAAATGTTGGAACTTACATCCCTACAGTATTTATGGTATAATAAATCATGATCATCACAAGTGTCAGAATCGACAAATATTAAAGCCTCACATACAAATCCAATGTGGTTGGATAGATATCCCTGAATGGAAGAATGTTGTGTTTATGTTGAAAGTATTTTACAAGGTCAAGTCTTCAAATGTACAACAATATCTCCCATATAAAGTTCATGAGTTAGTTGGTCCTTGATCCAGATTATTTTTGGCCTGAAATGAGAGCAGAGATATAATAAAGCAATGTACAGAGATATCTCAGATATCAAATAATATAATAGAAATGTATCATATATCCAACCATAAACATAGAGATACAATAATACACAATTTTCTATTAATGAGCGAAAATGTACAAAGACTGTAAAAATACAGAGTGAAAGACTTGCTAGAATGGTGGCAACTTATCTCTAAGAAGAGATGTGTCCGCTACTCGCATTCGCAAGGAGATGATTTTACAATGAGGTTACAAAGGCCTTTTAATCATAAAGAAAATCCAAAATCCTAACCCCGGAAGATGAAAAGACAACAATTTTGTGGATCCCGTTTTGGGTAGTTTGGTGTATCAACTTCTCGGGGGCATAACTTTGGCATACGATCTTCGTTTGGGGCGCACTATAGCTCGTTGGAAAATTATTGTCGAGGATATTCATTTTGGGGGCTCAATGAGAGACTTTGTCTATCAATGAGAAGCTCGATCTCTTAAAAACTTCATTTAGGCCCCTCAAAATGGCCCCAAAAGTTAAAAAATGCTAAAAATAGTAAATTACCAAAATTGCAAGAAAATTGTTTTGAGCCAGTTAGAAAAGGTGGGTGTCCACCGATATCCACCTGGATCAATCCTCCCTCCTTAGGAAGAAATTGTCTCCATTGCGTTGATTTATCGGGGGAGAGGGAAAAACATTTGTTGAATATGCATCTTGGTGAGTTGCTTGCCTTGTCGGACACATTGCACTGTTTGGTTTGTGGAAGGCTATCATGAACCTGTTGCTGGCAGGGTTGATTCTGTTCAACCAGTTGAGCTACATGAGATGATTGTGTGTAGAAGGAATCTTTTCTCTTTGCTGCAATATTATCGACCTCCTTTTGTGGATAGAAAGTGCTTGGGTCGAGGTTGTAGTGGTTGCAATATCCTTTCGTTCAAATTTTGAACAGATTATGAAGAAGATGAATTTTATGGTATGAGATACTACCTTGCATAATTTTTTAGGTGGGATAGTAGTTGGAACTACCTCTAGTATGCTGTAGAGATGACCCCCAGAGTAACGATTACACTACGGGGTTGAGACTAATAGATAGCATGGCACTTCCACATATATGGTTGGCCCAAGAGAACATCACATACATCCAATGGGGAAACATCATATAATACCTCATCCTTGAAGGGATGGATGTCGTATGACAATCGACACTGCTAGCTGACACAAAGATCGTGTCCTTGGCAAATCCATCCGATGTTGTATGGCTGCAGGTGTGGTGTTGTCGACAAATATCCTAACTTTTTGAGGACCTCTGTTGAGATGAGGTTATTCTGGATTCTGCTATCAACAATAAAATGCAGCGGGGTCCCCTTCACCCACATCTGTGAATGAAAAGGTGCTCCCCCTCTTCAGGATCTGTTGGTTCTTCTGTTTGACTTGCTGCGGTCGTGACAATAGAAGTGGGGTCTGCGTCGATGAAATTTCTTGTATCAATATTTTCTGAATTAGATTTTGAATCAGGGTTCGACTCCTTATCTTTGATCTCAGCCACCAATGACTATTTTGAGCGACATTCATCTATGTTGTGCCAGGGGCTTTCATGGAAATCGCACCATTTTTCAGTGTCCTTCTTCGTCTTTCCGTGACCCTTCTTTTCCTGTGGCTTGGACTGGTTTTCAGGAGACTGCTTGTTAGGGTCATATTTATCATACTTTGGTTATTACAGATTTGCAGACCCGAACTCTCATTTGTTCTAGTGCTTAAATTTCTGTTCAATTTGGATGTGATGAGATGTCCACAAAATCCATTTCAGTTTGGATGTATCTGTGTAGATCTCCACGGTATTTTAGAACCAAATTTTGTTATGAGTCTTTGATACCCATCTTGGTGCGTGAGGTATGGAAGGTATTGGTGAACTCTGGAACTGCTTGGCCCCTCTCTTGTCACAATGTGGTCCATCTCATGTACTGGTCCTCATAGTTTCCAATAGGGTAATATTGTTCCTTTACCTCATCCACAAAAAAATCCCAAGTGGGATCAGACCCATATATTCCAGACTCCTCTATGGAACTTCACTCCCAGCAAGTTTCCCACCAATTTTTGACATGGGGAAGAGATTTAAGGAGTGTGAAGGTGATTTTTTCCCTGTCAGAGAAATTATGAGCAGAGAAATAACCTTCTAGCATATTTAACCATTTTTCTAAGGCATCTGCATCTATCTGTCCTTAAAATATGGGAATATAAAAACTAACTTGTACCTTTAAAGGAGAGGTGCCTCCAAAGTGGTCGCTTAATGAAGATGCACCTATTTTTATCGGCAGGCGTTGAAGGATGTGAGAAAAATTCTCCATCATTTCGTCCCTATGTCTCGTGAGAGCTTGCTCAAGCAACAGATTAATAAAATTGTATGCTCTGTCATTTTTTTTCTTCTTCCACCATGGAGGGTTTATTGGGCGTGCGAGAGCTATTGTCCTCAAGAGATACAAGATCGAGACCCAAATTTCTATACTCGGACCTCGTCGGGGACATGCACCAAAAAACGATAAAAAACAGCCTGCTCTGATACCACTGATCCAGATTATTTTGGACACGAAATGAGAACGAAGATATAATAGAGAAATGTACAAAGATATCTCATATATCCAATAATATAATAGAAATGTATTAGAGATGAAACCATAAACACAGAGATATAGTAATACACAATTTTCTATTAATGAGCGAAAATGTACAAACACTGTAAAAATACAGAGTGAAAGAGTCGCTAGAATGGTGGCAACTTATCTCTAAGAAGAGATGTGTATGCTACTTGCATTCACAAGAAGATGATTTTACAATGAGGCTCCAAAGACATTTTTATAATAAAGAAAATCCAAAACCCTAACCCTGGAAGATGAAAAGCCAACAGTTTAGTGGAACCCGTTTTGGGTAGTTTGGTGTATCAACTTCCCGTGGGTGTAAGTTTGGCGTACAATCTCCATTTGGGGCACACGATAGCTCGTTGGAAAGGTATTGTTGAGGAGATTCATTTTGGGGGTTCAATGAGAGCCTTTGACTATCATTTGTAAGCTAGATACCGAAAAAGCTTCATTTAGGCCCTCAAAATGGCCCCGGAAGTTAAAAACTGCTAAAAATAGTAAATTACCAAAATTGCCAGAAATTTGTTTTGAGCCAGTTGGAAAAGGTGGGTGGCCACCAATATCCACCTGGATCAGTCCTCCAAAGGTCAGTTGTCATTAAATTCATCTAAACATGTTTAATAAAGAGTTGTCAGTTTATTGAGTCATTTCTTTGATTCAAGTATTTTTGTACTGGTTCGTGGTAAACCAAAAACCACTTTGTAATGACAAATGTAGGTTTGTGGTCAGCCAAAACCACCTAGTGTAATGAATGGTTCGTGATAAGATGAAACCAGTTCAAGTTTTTAATGGTTAAGGGTGAGTCAAGGAAAACCCTAGGTATGATATAATGGTTGAAGGGTAACCCATAGAAATCCCATGGAAAGATCAAAGGTAAGATAAATAAATCCTTGATATGAAGATGATGCAGTTCAAATGATTGTCTCAGATACAAATCAGGAATACAAATACAACTAAATAAATAGATGCAATTTGCCTCCTTAGCTCACATGCAAGATGCAACCTTGGAGGTAGAATCCAACATAGTAGCATTTGACAAACTTAGGGGAAAACATGATAGAGACATGAGGAAAAATAGAGATGAAGCCTCAACCTCTGACTCTTCTATTGTCCATCCTCAAGTTGATGAGCTTACCAAATTAGTAAAATCTCTTTCTACTGATATGGAGAAGATAAAACTTGAAGGAAAACAGACCTATAGAAACGCTCAAAATCCTGATAACAGAGGTAACTTCAGAAGACCCAATAATGCTCCTCAGATTATTCAAAGAGATCAAAGAAACATGGATAGGGATGATCAAAGGATTCAAGCCCCTCCCAAAAATAATCTGGTTACTAAGGAAGATGGAGAGGAAGAAGACCTTGATCCTGAAATCCATTGCCTCGGAGACACCTCCTCATTTCCTCATTTGACTCAATCTGCATATGAGGAGTCTCTCATGGACAACTAAATGAGCTGATCAAGGAGGACAAGACCAACATCAGTCCGAATAAATATAACATTAGATCCAAACATAACGAAGGGAAGTCTGACATCCCTGATCGGCCTACCAGAGTAGAAAAATCTGCTAAAGATATTCCAGACCGAAGCAAGGAAATGAAGGCACATACCCCCCCACCAGTGGTCAAAGTTCTTGTTCCAGAAGTGAGAGAAATTCTAAAGGCCTCCTCCTCTTTCAACTTCGAGCATGAAATTAAAAAAGTTAGAATCCATTTACCCATTTCAGAGCTGGTCAAGCATGAAGACTTCAAAAGGTGCCTCTCCAAAATGCTGCAGCCCGAGCCTTCATCTTACTCCAAAAACTCAGTAAACCTCCAAGATGAGAAGCATGTGGTCATCCTAGGTCCTTTGGTAGAAGATAGAAACGATCCATCCCCTCCCTTCTATACTTCACTAAATATACATGACAAGGTGCTACACAACTGTTTGATGGATTTAGGGGCATCTCACAATCTTATTCCTAAGATTGTCATGGAAGAGCTCGGTCTGGAGATTACAAAAGCTTATCATGATCTCTATTCATTTGAMTCTAGAAAGGTGAAGTGCCTTGGGGTTATCAAAGACTTGGTTGTATCTCTGTTCTAGCTTCCAATGAAAAGCGTGATCATGGACATCATGGTAGATGATGTTCCCCCTAAGTTCAGGATGCTTCTATGTAGATCTTGGATAAAAWGATTGGGGGGAACTTTGCAGATGGACCTCACCTATGCTACCATCCTTGTGTTTGGGGGTGAGCATAGAAGACTTTACAGGGAAGCTCAGTTGTCCTACATTATTAGTGATGAAGCAAACCCCACCAACCATCCTATATTTTCCCTTGACACTGATTTTGGATCCGGTTTACTACAACTCACTGATGTTCCCGAGCCTCCTAATGAAATCAGAAAACAACCCATTGTTTTTTGTGAAAATTCCCCTCCTATCACCCCTGCTTGGAAATTTTTCTTTGATGGAGCCTCTTCGAGGGAAGGTGTTGGTGCTGGAGTGGTCTTTGTTTCACCTACGCAAGAGACTGTATCCCTATCCTACAAGTTAGAATTTGAAGCAACCAATAATGTAGAAGAGTATGAAGCTCTCGTCTTAAGTTTGAGGGATTAAAAATACATGGGAATTGAAGAGATATCAGTATTTGGGGATGCTGAGTTAATTGTCCATCAAGTCAGAAATATTTACCAAGCTAAGCACCCTAGGCTAAGAAATTATAGAAATGAAGTGTGAGACCTTATTGACATTTTTTTCCTAGCTTTCAACATTTCTTTTATTCCAAGAGGAGAAAACATCGTGGTTGATTCTTTGGTTGTTTCAACAAGCAATTTCAAAGTCCCTTTTCCACCAAAGCTCAAGTATGATGTAGAAGTAAAATATGGACTCTCTATACCTGACAATGTCAAGCATTGGAAAGTATTTGAGGATGATCTTGAGATTAAAATATTCCTCAAGACTGTTGATGAGTTTTATGCACTACATATTGATCAGGATCAAGATCATGAAAGTAATCCTCATGCTGATGTTTTCCTGAAAAAAATTGCTAATCATCATATTGTTCAGTTGCCTAGAAATCACATTCCAAAGGGACTAGTTCCTTTGGAAAGACTATTTGATAGGAATGATGTGGCAGTGAAAGTTAAAGGATCGGTTGATGATGCTAATGTAACTGAATGCAACATTGGTACAGAGAAAGATCCAAAATTTGTCAAGTTGTCGAGCAGTCTGTCAAGGGAACAAAGGGAAGAATATGCTGATCTATTTTCCTGGATATATGAAGATCTCAGAACATATGATACAAGCATCATTGAGCATAAGATCCCATTGAAGGAAGAGGCCAAACCATTTAGGCAAAAATTGAGACAAATAAATCCTATATTGCTGCCTATTATGGAGATGGAGGTAAAGAAGTTGTTGGATGCCCAGATTATTGTTCCTTTGAGGTATTCTGAATGGGTGGCCAACCTGGTTCCAATAAGAAAGAAGAATGGAGAAATTAGACTTTGTGTTGATTTCTGGAACCTGAACTGAATCTCTAAGAAGGATAATTACCTCCTGCCAAAGATGGAGCACATATTACAGAGGGTGACATGGGAATATAGGATGTCCATGATTGATGGATTTTCTGGCTACAATCAGATCTATGTCTTGCCTAAAGATAGAGAGAAGACATCATTCACTACTCCTTAGGGTACATTCATGTACGCTAAGATTCCCTTTGGATTGATGAACGCAGGGGAAACCTTCCAATGAGCTATGGACATCGCTTTCATTGGAGAAAGGGATAAATTTGTAGTCATATACCTAGATGACATCATAGTTTTATCCAGATCTGATAAAGAGCATGGTTACCATCTGAGAAAGGTCTTCTTGAAATGAAGAAAGTTTGGTCTCTCCCTAAATCCCAAGAAGTCATTGTTTTCCATAAGGAGGGAAAGGTATTGGGGCACATAGTATCAGTTGAGGGAGTAAGGATTGATCCCAACAGGGTAGAAGCTATCCAAACCTTGTCACTCCCTATATCCAAGAAAGAGGTTCAGTCTTTCTTGGGGAAAATTAATTTTCTAAGAAGGTTTGTTTCAAATTTTGTTGAAAAGGAAAAATATATTACAACCATGTTAAGGAAAGGGAATGAAGTTAAATGGACTTTCGAGTCTCGAAATTGTTTTGATCAAGTAAATAAGGCCTTGAATGAAGCACATGTGCTTATCAGTCTTGATTACTCAAAACATTTCATGATTTCTTCCTTTGCTTCATTTGATACAGTAGGGACTGTTTTGTTACAGAAGAATGATGAAGGATTGGAGCAACCCATTTCCTTTTTCAGCAGGGCATTGAGAGATACTGAGATGAAATACGACATCATGGAAAAACATGCCTATGCTCCGGTGAAATCCCTCAAGCCTTTCAGGGTATATGTCTTGCATTCAAAGGTCATTGCATATGTTCCTTCAGCTTCTGTGAAGGAGATTTGTGTTCAGCCTGACATAGACGGAAGAAGGAGTAAATGGATTGCCAAAATCCTTGAATTTGATCTTGATATAAATCCCACCAAATTGGTTAAAGGCCAAGGTTTAGCCAAGTTGTTGGCTGAATATAATTGCAAAGATTTGGGAGTAAATTTCACCAACACTTGCTCAGAAAATCAACAGGCCGAATTGTCTGATAAAGATCCTCAATTCAACCCTCCATTGGCAGGATGTGCTTGGTGCAAGGACATTATATATTTTCTGCAAAAGTTGCAACCCCCTGATGGCATGGAAAGGAACAAGGTAAGGGATTTGAAGCTCAAATCAACTAAATATTGTCTTATTGATCAATTTTTATACTGGAAAGACCCCTTGGGAATGCTTTTGATATGTCTAGACCCATAGGAGGCCCAAAGGATCATGTCTGATTTTCATGACAGTTTATGTGGGGAGAATCACTTCTAGAGAACCACAACCTATAAGATTCTCAGGGCTGGATATTTCTGGCCTAGTCTATTCACTGATGTATGTGTAAAGATTAGGGCTTGTGTTAAATGTCAAAAATTCTCTGGAAAACAACAACTCAAGTCTTTTCCATTGAAACCTATGGCAGTTCCAGGACCCTTTTAGTAGTGGGGCCTGGATTTCATTAGGGAAATTCATCCTGCTTCTAGTGGTTAGCACAGGTGGATCTTGACTTCCACTGATTACTTTACCAAGTGGATAAAAGATATCCCCACAAAGAGTTCTTCTCACAAGGTAATCATTGATTTTATTGAAGATATTATAACAAGGTTTGGTTGTCCAAAAGGAATTGTCACTGATAATGTTGCATCCTTCAAGGCCAAACCATTGATCCAGTTCTGTGAACAATTTGGAATTTCATTGATTCATTCAAATCCTTACTACCCCCAAGGAAATGGATTAGAAGAGTCCTCTAACAAGAGCCTTATAAAGATCATCAAAAGATTGCTAGAAGACAACAAGAAAGCATGGGGTTCAAAGCTCAAATTTTCTCTGTGGGATGATAGAGTGACAACAAAAAGGTCTCTTGGTGTCTCTCCTTTTCAGCTTGTGTATGGAGTTGATGCCATCTTTCCTTCTCAGCTTGCTTTGCTTGTGGAAAAATTATTCCAAGACCACCAAAGAGAGCCTGATGATATGATCAGAAGAATACAACAGCTGGTAGAAGTGCAACAGACAAGGGAGAAACTACTGGACAGAGCACATGACCATCAAGAGAAGATCAAGTAGGATTTTGACATGAAATTAAGAAAGGAGGATTTCCAGCTAGGATATCTAGTATTAAAACGGGATGCGCCCAAGAAGGACAAAGGAAAACATGGCAAGTTTGAAGCCTTGTGGATTGGCCCCTTCAAGATTTCTAAGATATTTCCAAATAACACCTAGAGGTTGCAGGATTTGGAGGATGCTGAATTTTTTGGTGGCCCTGTTAATGGGCATTTTCTAAAGAATTTTTTTGTTTGAGCCATGAATGGCTTCCCATGTCATTGTAAATATCAATTTTCCTTTTATTTTCAGTTTTAATTAAGTGACTCCACAACCGAACACTAAGGCATTGAAGCTACAAAGTTCTTAGAGCCTCACAAGGAAGTCTCTATCCCCCATGGAGCCTAATGTTA
>SNQJ01S0019134.1:148108-159666 GCA_010110895.2 Picea sitchensis
TAAATGAATAATTAAATTCATGAGCTTTTTTTATTTTAAATCATATTAAACAATTTTAAAACATGTGAAACTTACGAAATTAACTTAAGAGGATAATATGTGATTTTTGGTATAGTAAATTTGGGTTTCAGAATTAGGCTCATAAGTGTGTAGGATATTGTTTTTAAACAACAAATTTTAAAATTAAAAGTGTGTAAATATCAAAGTTAAAATTAAAAAAATTAATTAGTTTAATAATCAAAGTTATTAAAAATATGAATTAATTTTATATATTTTTAAAAGGATTTGAATAACTAAATTGACGAGTGAATAAGTAAATCTAATTATTGAGTCGAGAAGTATTTTCTACATTTTCTAGAGCCCAATATGAGGGAGATGCGTAATTCCTTTTCTACTCAACATGAAGTTGACACACACACACACACATATTCCAAAAAAAAAAAAAAAAACATACTTTATGTATCAACAGGATTAAGAGTACATTTATTAGGTGCATATGCACAATAAACACTTTAGAAAATTTACAGACCCTCTACTGGAGTTGAATTCATAAACTGCACTATTAATCTATACTAACATAGAACTGAAAAATTAAACTTGACACATTTTGAGAATATTGCATTCAGTCATAGAGAATAGTTGTCCCTTTGAAAATTCCTTGAATGAAAATGTATTTATCTCTAGTTGCAATGCCTCTTTGGAGAGAGAATCAACAAATGCATTCAACTCTGTGTAAACATGAGTGAACTTGATCATTTGAAATTGTTCATAAATATCTTTGAACTCTTAGGCAATTTGTAAGAGGCCTGAGTTGAGAACCTAAATTCTAGTACTGTGCATCCACTTAATAGTCAGAGCATAGTTGCCAAAAACCTGTAAGTGAGTAAAATTCCTTTCCATGACACATTTTAAAAGGGAAAAAAGGAGCTTTAAATTCACCTTGGTTATTGGTTCCTATGCCAAGATTGGCTTTACCAGTGAAGTAATCAGAGTATGAGAGATATAGGGTAAAATCTAAACTGTAGGTGTGCTTAGGTCCTAACAGAGACGACCAAAGAAGCCCCAGGAAACGTCATTGTTAATAACAACTTCATTTATCGTGCATTCCCCCTTCACCTTAGGATGATACTTATATAACGGGAGAAGGGCAAGAACTTGTTGTGAAACTCTAATTGAAGGAAATTCATTATCTTAAAAAAACTAGTGTTTTTTGCCAACCATATACCCCAAGCTACCATAAGAGGAAGGACTATGAGGTGTTTTAATTCACTTCTAACAAAGTATTCTCTAAAACACTCTTCCAAACTAGATTTATCCCATAAGTTCCCTTTGGCAATCTCTATCTCAATCTCGTTCCAGATCTTCCTTGTAAATGGACATTCAAGGAAAATATGGACATTATTTTCTTCATTTTTCTTATAGAGAATACAAAACCTTAGGCCTACTTTTCTCCTCATTTGGAGTCAATATGTGTGTGTATGTGTAAAGAACCATGAATCTATCAAACGTGGATAGGTATCAATTCCTTACAGGTGAGATTTTTTTTTATATTGAAAAAAATTGAGAAAAAGTTTGCACCTTCAAGGATTTGATCCCTATTAATGTAATACAGATCTAATATTATATTAAATGATATTAAACAATTCCAAAACTTTTCATCAATATTAAAACTTGCAAAATCAACTTAAAATAAAAAATTTCATGCTTTCAAAAATATTTAAGTTTATTATGAAAACAAATTCTAAAGTTCATTTCCATTTTGTCAAAATAACCAAGAATCATGTAACCCACTCAAAGATCCTCTATATGAGAAAATGATACACTTAAACCCATATTCTAATGTTATCAAAATGAAACAATGCAATCTAGGCAATGGGGTTATCAAAGGATGCATCAAATTATGCATCAAATTATACTGAAGCAAATATAGAGTACGAGTTCGAACACGAGGTAATGATGGTGTTCGAGGGCTCTGTAGCTAGGTTTTGCTAGCTGCATCCCTGTTATTCCTTGGAGATGGATGAACGCGGGAGAAGGCGTGAGGCCCTACCAGGGAGACTGTGACTAAGGGCGAGGACGTGGCTACCAGTCTCGGTTTGCGGGGGACAGGGCATGGGCAAGGATATGGGTCTGGGAAAACGAAGGCGAGGGCGAATGCAACCAGGGCTTGCATATTTGTGGAGCGACGCGGCAGATGCAGTGCGTATGTGGGTCAGGCGGTGGTGGAGGAGGGGCGTTATTTTCTTGAGTGCCTGCGGGTGGTGGTGCTCAAAAGAAGGTGAAGTTTCGGTACTCCTGTTTCAGGGCCGATTTATTTTTGTTGTTTCGACTTCAACCATAACCCCAGTTGCGCAATGTATTTGGTTCTTGGATGGAGGCTTCCAAGGTTTGTTGCATTGGGGGTTTTGGCTTCTCTTTGGTTTTTCTGGTCTCTCATAACCTTTTTCGCCTTGGCTTGAAGAGGTTTTGAACTAGAGCTTTGAGGTCCACACTAGGGGCGTGTGGTTTATTGTTTAACACTTTGAGGTCCTTTCGGGGCGTGCGACATCTGGTTCAGTTTCTTTTCTGCGATTTGTTTGGGGTTTTTACCTCTGTTTTGTTTCTCTTTTACAACTTGCATGCTGGTAATGTTTGTATGAGGGACATTTTGGTATTGGGAGATGTAAGGGATCTTGGAGTATTCATTTGATGTTGTTTGAACTATCTGGTGATGGACCTTTATAACCGATCAGTTTATATTTTAAATAATATAAAGCAAAATTTTCTGTGGAAAAAAAATAAAAATAGAAGTCATTAATAAATTGGCAAAAGTAAAAGGAAATTTAAATTATTAATGTTAAACATTAATAGTTACCCAAGTGATACAAACAACTAAAATGCCTTCTTTGCTTAGTTTTAAATCCACCCAAACTAATTCTTGCATTGAGTTTTGAAGCAAACCAATTCTTGCAATGAGTTTTGAAGGAAATCAAAGAAGTGTGGTTTCCAAAATCTAGATGAGTGTGAAGTGTTTTAATCAACACAGGCTGCGCCTAAGAGAGCTTGGAAACCAGTAAACAATTTAAGTTAAATGTTTTAATCAACATAGACTACGCCTAAGAGAGCTTGGAAACCAGTAAACAATTTAAGTTAAATAGGTTTCAAATGTACAGTAATTCTTATTAAAAAATTTAAAAGTTAAAAATTGTAATCATTATCAATTGAGTTTAATTTGGGTGGTTGGGAGGAATGATTGTTGTCTTTCCTACTAGGTTTACTTTTTCAAATTAGCATATTCATCATTTGACGAGTATATGATTATAATAAATTCAAACGCTATTATTAACCAACCTTATATCATGAAGATTCTTAAAATTTACTTTAGATATCATACTCCAAATAAGAAGAAATACTTGAAATTTCCTCAAACTTTTTAACCTTAAAAAAAAATAAAAATAAACTATAATCATCGCAAACACAACTACTACTAATATAATAATTACTATGCAAATCTTATAACTACTTATAAAAATATCTACAAATATTATATCTAGAAATCTCTACTAATCTTGTACACACGTATGTTTGATATAATAAAAATAAACTGTAATCATCACAAACACAACTACAACTAATATAGTAACTACTTTACAAATATATGCAAATCTTGTAACTGCTTAAACAAATATCTACAAATCTTATATCTACGAATCCTTGTACATAAGTATGTTTGATATAAAAGTGTTATCAAATATGTATCCATGTCCTTCTTCAAACCAATAATTTTTTAAACTATCTTATCATGTATATATTTATACATTTTTAATTTACATAGTTTTTATTATTAAAATTTACTTTTAATTTTTATTAAATATTAAGAAAGATTAAATACTTCAATTAAAAAGTTATTGATTATATATATATATATATATATATATATAAAAAAGAGGTGGTTGTAATTTTATTTAATTTGATAAAATTTTCACAATTTATAAATATTTAAATATGTTATTGTTAAAGGATTTATATTTGCATAGTAAAAATATTTTTATGCAATGAATTGTGTTTAGTTAAGTGTTTAAGAAAATGAGTGCTATCTTCATCATCTAAATTCAATTCTCGCAAGTGACATGTTGAGTTCTTAATGACTATATTATTAAAATGACTTTAACTATTCATTTAAAATGTCAACTTTACCTTTCATTAAATGTGTAAGGATCACAAATATTTATGATATGAATAGATAATTGTTAATTATTATCCTCCCAACCAAATTCAATTTTTACAAATAACATATTAAATTCATTAATGAATATATTAATGAATATACTATTAAAACAACTTTAAACCATTCATTCAAAATGTTACCTTTACCTTTTTATTAGTTATCTTTTTATTAGGTATGTAAGAATCATAGGTGTTTAAGATATGAATAGATAATTATTATGTACATTCAATACTTAATTTTTTAGATTATTGTTTGATAGCTTTTTACCAAGAATATGGTAATTTCTCAACACACTTAAAAATATATATATATATATAATGATGAGTTGTTTTCGTAAGAAAGTATAATGATGAGTTATTTTCATTTTTGTTGATAGTATCTTCATAGTACTTAGAATGACAAAGATTTTTTTCGATTTTACTATTATTGAAATTTAGTTATAATTTTTTTTGTTGAAACTATAATTTTGGATTGTTGAGATCATTGTCTTTAATGTATAAATATATTTGACATTTTTTAATATCTCTATTATAATTTGATTTTGCAATGTTAACTATTAATATATGAAATTTCATCAATCCCAAATAATTCTTACCATATTTTAGGTTAACTTTACAAAAATTTTAAGATAAAAAAAGGATCTTAAAATAAAAAAATGTATCATTTCAATCAATTTTAAAAGAACCAATAAGTTTCAAAGTGATGATGTCAACCATAAGGATAAATATTTTTGGAGGGAAAGGAGGAAAGGCATTTTTTTAATCATATTTTTTACTTATATTTATAGGTTTACTCAAATTTCAAGTGTATGCACTTATTGGATGCAAAATTAAATTTCGCATCGAAGTGCATACTTTTGATAGACCCATATTGAGATAGACTAGAAATACATGAAAAAACGTGTCTCTTTTCAATAAAAATATTTTTATCATGTAATTTCAATTTATCTCACAGTAAGTCTATCAAAAATATGCAGAGTACTCATTGTATGTGGAATTTAAGTCCACATTCAACAAGTGTTTACACTTGAAATTTAAATAAACCAATAAAGAAATAAGTCAAAAATACTATTAGAAAAATAATTTTATTTCTTTTGTTTTTAAATTCATAATTCGTATTTTATTATTTTAACCACTATTTTATTATTTTCCTTAAAAAAAAAAACTCATTTTAAACTTCAATTTCTCTAATAAAATATTGTTTTCCCTTATTATTTTGAATAACAAAAAAAATTAACTCATAAAATATTTAAACTACTACAATAATAAATTATCACCCTCTCTTATTACATTATCACTACTTTGATCGCTCTCCCCAAACATTATTTTTATTTTAAATGCTAACTAAAACTTTAACATAAATGAAACTTTGATAAACACGTTGTAGATATTCTACTTTAAATCCACTTAAACCTTATACAGGTTTCCATTAATGTGGTAATACAATATCTCAAAAGGGGTTTTACACTCATCTAATCAATCATTCCAAGTGAGCTAAATTCTTTAGACATATCAAATTCATAATGACCTTAATTTTTTTTCCAAATGTGTATAAAGTTAAACTCCACCAACCACATAATTAAAAAATGATCATTTTTATTTTTAAATACCTATTTCTTCATGTTAGCTTCCAATTTATGTCCTTGTTTCTTCATGTTAGCTTCCAATTTATGTCCTTGTTTCTTCATGTTAGCTTCAAATTTATATCCTTGGTACATTTGAAGTGGCATGTCCAATGTGTTGGATATGCTCTTCCACTATAAGGGAATGACTCCCTCATATAAATGTTGTTGGAACATTCCATTATATAATAATAATAATAATAATAATAATAATAATAATCTATTTTTAAGGTCACGATCAAGCCAACACACCAAATTGGTGTATGAGACCCCCTTGTTTGTGGGACAAGGGACCCCCCTCCGCCCAACGATTTGACTAGTAAAGTCTATGAAGGTATACATACCCTACCCCCCTCTGGATTTGAGCCTGTGACCTCTTAAGAGGAAACACATGTTCTTAACCATTAGGCCCACTCAGGCTGTATACATACACATGTTCTTAACCATTATTAACATGGAATAACTAACCCCTCGTGGGGAATGGCCCTCACATATAAATGTTGTTGGAACATTCCATTATTAAAATGTAACAACTAACCTCTCCTTTCCACTATAAGTGAATGTTACTAACATAAAAATGTTGTTAGGCATGTCCAATGTGTTGGATATGATTTTTCACTATAAGGGAATGAATCCCTCATATAAATGTTATTAAAATGTAATAATTAGCTTTTTATATAATTATATAATTATTGTTTTATATATATATGTATGTATGTGGAGGTTTTTTCTTTATGGTTTTTTTTTTTTGGGGGGTAATGCAATTTTGTTGGATGTAAAGGGTTTTCATTGTACTTGCATTATGTCATGTCGCACCAACCTGATGGAAGCTCCACACACTTCCACTAATCATCATGGCCTATGGGGATGAGGAGCTCCTTGACTTCTTGGATGATCCTCACCCCAACCAAGACATCTAGATAACACATGTCTCATCTCCCCTCTCGGCTTCTTTACCTATTTTTGGACCCCGTGCTACTGACATTTCCTCCCCCCTGTCATTTCACCACATTTTGTCATTTTCCTTCCCTGGGACTCCCCCCTTGCACACACCCTCCTCACACACCTGTGACAAGAATTCTACATAGAACGATTGTGATCTGATGATCTCCTCCTTCTCGGGATCCCTTTGTGAATTTTTAGATCAAGCCTCCTCCCACACATCCGAGAATGAATGTTTGGTACCCCCCAACCCTCTCCATTCTGAAGATTACGTCGTTGTTCGTATGCTCCCTCAGACATCTCCAAAAGATTTTTTTCCCCATCAAACCCCCGACCGGATGTATTCATCGAGAATTTACTCTCTGAGCATATTCTCTATGGGAACCATTGATGAAAAGGAATGACTATCCTACTACCAACATTTCCGAATCTTACTGGGTTAAGGCAAGATAGTTGAGATTTTTACCTTATGTTTATAGCATTTTTGCAAAAATATGAATTAATCCTCAAGAGATATGTTCTTGGGACCAATGCTACTTTTTATGTTCTGTTATGACAAAGAAATAAAGAAATATTTGTATCAGAAAATTATAACAAATTTAATGAATATTCATAAAACAAAAAATCTGAAATAAAGATTACACATATAGTCCAAAATGAGACCTCAAAACTGTCAAATGATTTTATTTATTCAGTTCCGAAATACAACCAAACAACATTCTTTCATACCCCAGAATGGGTATGGAATAGAATAAGACTTAGAAGTTAGAGGTGGAATTTCACATCACATAGAGACGACTGGTGTCTTCTAAGTAAAACCAAGACTAAAAAATAACCAGATCAACAAGACAGAGCATGCCATTGTCTTGACTCTGCAGAAAATTCCTAATCAATATCGAAAATCAATTCAAAAATCCAATAATAATTTACAGACTATCAGAAACAGATGATCAACCTTCTAAAGCATGTCGAAAATCAATGCTAATTGGTCCTTTTTATTGCCACCTTTAGTAAGACCCTGCTATCAACAAGATTTTCTTAGATTTTTAGTTTTTTTAGAAATGAATGAAGTAGTAGTGTAATCTCACTCTAGAGCAAGACAAAACCTTATCATATTATGCACTTCTATATCTCTCCCCTTTATGTGTCTCTTCAATTCTCCTTTTTATTCTTCCAACATAGTTTTGAGTAGTTCCAACTACTTTTAGTTAAATAGGGACAACTCATAGGAATATATTAATAAATAATGATAAGGGCATAATAAATATTAACTATTAGGTGGGGACCCCCTAAAAACTCTTTTCAAAATATCCCCTTGTTCCTCCATCAATAATTATGCATTAATGTCATCAAACATCATTATATACACATATCCCAATCAACCAACACATGAAACATTTCAAAAAACACTTGTGACTCCCAACTACCAAGTATATATGCTTATAAATGCCCAAAATAAGTAAATCAACGAAATTTCCAAAATAAATAAGGTATTTCCGAACAGTGAAGTCAAATTAAAATAACACCATAAAATCAGAAATCATATTTTTTGTGTGAGGCAATCTGCCTCTGTCCACTTTCCTTAGACTCTGTCAGCTTGGGCATCTGTGAATCTTCCTTGATGGGAATTTTACCTTTAATTGTTGATGCTTCTGGATGCATATCTTCAAAAGGGGTATGTCCATCCTCATGTCTAGGGTGTTGGGAATGTGAAGTGATTGAGTGTGAAGATGCTTCAAATTTGTCAGACTTTACAGAATTGGCCAATTGTTTCCCTTTGGAAGGTTCGGGTTCTTAGGCCAGTGACTTAAATATTTTCATTGGTTGAGTTGAATGTGCATGAGATACTTCTGATGCAATGTGCAGGGCAGGCCGCTTAGGTGGAGGAGGAGGTAATGGAAATGACATTGTGGGCCATCCATGAGCTTGAACTTGGGAAGGATTTACAACATCATTCCATCCATAATTGGTTGGGATCTGAGGTGGTAAGGACACATGTGGTTGTATTGGTATGCTAGATATGCTAGGATGAGGGCGCAAAGGTGGTCCTTCATGTGGAGGATGTTGAAAATTTCTTTGTCCGACTAAGTTTAGGAAACATGTTTTTAAGATTTGATTAAACTCTTCATAATCAACATCTAAGTGAATGGAGAATCAAAGTCTTTTGTTTCCCCCTTTCCAAAATTAATTTGGCCTTCTTCCTCTGTCTTTGTTTCCTCTTCCATGGTTTCCTCTACCGAAAAATCTCATCTATAAAGTATAAGGTTAAATTAGAGTATGCATACAATAGCAAGTGAAATATCAAATACCATTTGCATTAACATAATTTTAGAAATATCTTTGACTTGATCAACAAACACGCATAAAAACAACTAGGGATAAGAGGAAAAGGTAACTTCAAAACAAACTTCCATCTTGGGTTCGAAATACTTCACCACCTCATACAGATGATCATTATTTAAGAACATGAGAATTACAATGTAATTGGTAATATGAGAGGCTTTATAATATATGGAAAGTGAATATAGATGGTAAGGAAAGAGTGTCATATTTGATGCCTTGAACAATCAACCATTTTCATATATATATATATATATATATATATATATATATATATATATATAACTTCATCCAAACATAGTCCATTAAAAACTATCACCTTGAAATATACCCCTTTCAAATTCTGCCCTTGACCATGATTTTTAATTGATCAAAATATACTTCTATTGTCAAACATCCATGTCATACTGATAGAAAAACATTTCTTATTTCATACAACAGGGGGAGGAAAGATGAAATTTTAAAATGATATATGTTCCTGGGAATTAAGAAATAGTGAATGAAAAGTGAAAGTATCAAAGATTTGGTCCTGTATGCAAAAATAAAACATTTTTAATTCTCAGACAACCACATCCTAATTCCAAATTCAAGCAAGTATGCCTCATACCTAATGACTAAATCTCCTTACACTTATTTCAACAAGTTCTGTAATGATCATGCAATCCAATATCTAACACCAGAATTTCCATATCATGGCATTTAATGTCTATCAAATAAGCTTACAACAAAATTTAGATGTTAAATAAAAATTGATGCAAACTCTTCAACACCAAAACAATATGTTGTGTCAACCAAGTTGAATCTATCTTTGGTTAAATAATTTCCATCGAGCCCCAAAAACACACAAATTGTAATCCATCAAGTATTTTGTTCCATCAAGACAACGAATGTATTGTGTATATGGCTCATGCCCAACTTATATATATACAAACAATGGGAATTCAAAACTGGGTAACATTACCCTTTCGTAACTGTAGGTTCAACATTGTCTCATTTTTTAATAAAGAGTGCAAAGGGTGTCGAGCTAGAGTAAATACACAAAACCCTTACCAGTTCGAGATCGATACAAGATGTCTTCATGACATGTACAAGGAGTAAAAGCCTATGGTTTTAGAAATAAAATGATACGATCAAAGGACTCTTCAATTTCTACAATAGGGTTTTAAAATCAAACCAATCAACGTCAAGGGAAAACCACAAGGTTGAACAGAGTTGTAGAATGGATTTTGAAATACATGAGTTGGAAACTAGGTTACATTTAACCTTTAAATTTGTTCAATAAATATATCAACCTTGGCCAAAAACTTAACCATTTCTCTATGTAAGGAAAGTGAGGTATCAGGCTAGACAAACACGCAAAATCCTTCAACAGTTCAAGTTTAAAACAAGGTGTCTTTTTTTTCATGTACATGACCCCTTTTTTTAATAATAATATCTGAGGTTTAACATAAAACGATATGACCAAATATTTCCCAACCTCATAGTTAAGGCAATAGTAGTAGGGTTTGCAACAAATAAAACCAATGACTTGCAACACATGGTCAATTAGAGTCACGTGAAGTCTTTGAATACATGGGTTCAAAACCCTTCAAACAGAAACTGATATATATGCAAAAAAAAAACCACAAGTCCCTTTCCCACTTTTTGTTCAAGGTTTCAAATCTCGATGAGTGGAAATGAGGCTACTACAGAGCCTGCATATTTTATGAAAAGAACAAGAAAGAAGCTACACAATCAGGAACCAGAGGCAATAGCTTTCAGAATGAGGGTTTACACTAGAGCAATGAAATGAGTAGAATTATCTCTTGAAGCGACAAAATGAACTCAAGAAGACAATCAAAGAAGCATACTCATTCACCAATCAAGCAGAGCTATTCCAAAACCATTACTATAAAAGAAATCATGCATTTGATGGGTATGAGATAGAGTTGAATACCTTCCTTTATTTCTTCAAATATCTCTAAGAAATCAGTGTTTACGGTTTCCAACAACTACCACAGTCGTGCCCTATAACAAAATTTTTGCTCCACAACTTCAAAACTCTAATGCAAAAATGAAATGCCAAAAACAGTGTGAGGGTGTTAAACTCAACACAATTGAATGCCCGCATCCCATGCATTGAATTCATGGGGCGTCATGTTCTCCTGAAAACATTAACAAATCAATTTTTTAATCCATATCATATTTCCACTATCACCATAACCAATCAACGATCAATAATATGCCAACTCAAATGACGACCACCCACTTTCACATCAAACCTCATATCCAAATTTACCATTTAAAACCAAATTCAAAGTGAGTTAATTCTAAGAACCAAATATCAATATAGCATAGAAAAACCTCAGAAAAAGTACTCAACACCTTGAAAAAGAGATAATTTCAGATAATAAGCCTCTTCAAGGGGGCAACCTCCTTTTACCCCACTTAAATGTTCAAGTACAAGAT
>SNQJ01S0019134.1:177705-209447 GCA_010110895.2 Picea sitchensis
TCAAGGAGATGCAGAGATAGTACTTCAAGATCCATTACGTGTTAAAGGTCTTTTATTATTCTTAGCATCTGTCATTCTGGCACATATATTTTTGGTCCTTAAGAAGAAACAATTTGAGAAAGTTCAATTGGCCGAGATGAATCGCATAGGGGTACATAGTGTATGAGTCATTTCATTATGCTAATGATTAATTGATCAAATAAATGACGTATTAGGCAAAGTGGTTTGGGACGACCATCGGGGTGGGGACAAAAGGGAAGAGAGATATTCCAAACCAATAGAAAAATATGCATGCTAAAGAGTAAGGCATGTCTCTTTTGTCAAATTTCTGCAAAGTAATAGTTTACACTAAACATGATAATATATATTTGATCTCATACTATTTGTTTTGATTTCATGAATACATTGGTGAATTCAAAAATTGATACCATTAGTAATTTTTTTCCTTAGAATGCAAAGGAAATGAAACCATGGGTTGCATTGTATGAAGAGAAGAGAAGGAAATGGGATAAAGACACAGCATAATTTATATGGTTTAATGATAGAAGCATGCCTTATTTTGATCATTTAAAAGAAAATATGCCAATGATATATCCCAATAGTTGTGTGGCTAACCAAATCAAAGAAAAATATGGTGCGTTTGAATGTTACCCACATGGTGAAGAGGATAATTGGACATAGAGAATGGTACAACAACTCTATAATAATATCTCTATGTCAATTGTTCATTTTATAATGTGCATTTGAATTATAACATGTATTATGTTTGTATTAATGCTTAGGTTAATAAACATACATCACAATTCTTTGTTCTCATTTTTACATGTGCATTTGTTCCCATCTATGTGGGCATATTGACATCATTTTCACACTGAGAATACCGATGATGGACATCTCACACTTGAGTCTAGAGTTGAGTTCATGTTTGACTGATCTAGTTGTGCTAGCCATTATGATCAAAACCTAGTAGAGAAGGTAGGTTACATTGGAAAGATACAAGAGATCATGAAAGTGTACTTCTTATCTTTTTAACGTATTATTTTTAATTGTAGGTTGTCGAGTACCTTTGACCAAAGTAATGTGAAAGAAGACCGTGATAGTAAGATAATATATATTAACTATAAAAATAAGTGTAATGAAAAGAAGGAGCTTTATGTTTTCCCAAAACACTGCAACCAAGTGCTTTTCTTATGTGGATGTGTTGGATAGGGATTGGTGGCTCATACTAAGATACAATTTTGATCAAAACATGTTTTTTAGGACACGGATATTTTTTCCCTAGATGTGTTGGATAGGGATTGGTGGTTCATACTAAGACATGATATGAGATCAAAATACGTTTTTGAGAACAATAATGTTATCATACTAAATGAGGAAGATACTCATCGTGATGACAATGAAGAGTGTTATGTACATGTTTTATTTCAACCTTTATGTTGTGGATATGTCATTTTATTATGATTTTATATAATTATCAAATTGTGTATCTATTATTCGTTATCTTAATTTTACTTAGATTTTGTAGTTATGCAATAAGAGTTATTTAAAGAAATGACTGGCCCAAATCATGGTAGAGAATAAAAGTATAATTAGTGGTGATTTCAAAAACATTTTTAATAAGTATATTTAGACATTATTAGTTATTATTGAATTGCAATAATTCCAAAAAGTTAATACAATACCAAAATATTTTTTTCTTCATTTTATGATGTTGGATGTGAAAAGTTAATAAGCATTTATAACCATAATTTGGAAAAAACAATTTTTTTTTTTTGGAAATTTAAGCTCTTTATGAACTATAAATAGTTTTTAAGTGTAATATCTACATGTGGTCTCTTTTTGTAAGATTAATATTAATAACTATTGCCATCAACCTCACCTTAATTGAAGGTCCGTTTTTATATATTTTTATATTTAATATACAAATTGAGAATTATTTTCTTAATTTAATAGAAAATTGAGTCAATTAAATTGATTTAAAAATTAATCAAATCTCATTATATTTTTTTCTAAATCATGATTTAATATGCAATATTTTATCACTATTTATAAAAATAATATTAACAACTATTATTGTTAGGGTCACCTACTTGAAGGTTTGTTTTTATATGATCTTTTTTATATTTAATATAAAAGTTTAAAGTTTAAAAATGATTTAGAAAGTTAATCAAGTATGATTTACCATTGTTTTTATTATTTAATATGCAATATGTTATTACTATTGTAATATTAATGTTAACAATTATTATTGTTTTTATTATTTAATATGCAATACGTTATTACTATTGTAATATTAATGTTAACAATTATTATTGTTTTTATTATTTAATATGCAATACGTTATTACTATTGTAATATTAATGTTAACAATTATTAAAGCCACTTTAGTGGAATGCATTTTTTTAATCTCTTTTTATATTTAATTCAAAAAATTAAGATTATTTTCATGATTTAAGAGAAGATTTAATCAAACAATTTGAATTTAAAATTAATCAAATATGATTTAAAATTGTTTTCATGATTTATGCAAGATGTTATATAAAATTGGAGGAATAATTATTTTGTTAGATTTAATTATCAAAATTTTAACTTTATCAATATTAGTAATAAGTTTTGTAAAAATATTTAAGATTAAATTATTAAAAAAAATGATTTAAAAATTAATTAAATCACAAAAAGATTTAATTAAGTTTTATAGACGCCCCGGATGGGGTGACACGCGGCATAATGGAGTTGACACCTGGACGCGCACTCAGCCCTGGTTTAATGGCTGATGACCGCCACCCACACATTCGCATTAACAATGGTGGACGACCATAGCAGTGGATATGTGATGGAGGTACGCCTCCCTCGCACGGCCATTAACCCCCCCTGCGCACACGGTTTCATTGCGAATATGGATGAACGGAGGCTTTGGCAATTCGGTTATGGTATTTCTTTTGAGCCCGAGCAGCGAAGAAAGGCTCCTGGTGCGTCTATGCCATGGTTATTTCTCGCCTTCTTCCTGCACTCCGAGAAGATTCTCTAGGGCTGGTGGCTTTTATGTGTGTCTAGAAAGGCTCCCGCCTTCTTCCTTTTGAACCCGAGCAGCGAAGACAGGCTCCTGGTGCAGCCGCTCTCGACCTGGTTTCTTTCCAATTCATCTCTGCATTTGATTGGCATTGGCTTGAGTACAATGGTCAGGCATCGTGGAAAGCCTCGACGGGGTTCAGCTTGGGCTGCACATAAAGAGCAGAGGCGGCGGGAGGAGGAGCTTGAGCGTGCTCTGGCCTTGGCGTCATCCATTCTCAGGAAGAGGGCCCGGGTTGAGGGGAGGACGTTGCTCGACTCCATCACCGAGCAGGGTGTTGGCTGCAGCAGGGCTGGGAAGGAGGCCGAGACCATGGTGTTGTTTCCATCCTGTGTCGTGGAGGAGGACCTGTCGATTGGGGACTTGCCGCGCGACGAGATTCAAAGCGCCATGGAGACGCTCAGCAGACAGGGCACCAAGCGTATCACGACTACGGAAGATGACCTTCCTGGCTGTGTAATTGAGGAAATCCCATGGCAGGATGACCTGAATGCTACAGGCGCTGAGAAGTGGGTGAACGCAGAGACGGTTGGGGTGCAGAGGAAGCAGGCGGTCGGCATTGGCGAAGTTGTGGAACTGAAGACTACTCCTCCTAGTGGCTTGGGTGGCGGAACGCATGGTCCTCTCCTCAGTGAAGAACACCTGGCCTTGGTGTTTGAGCTCCGTAGCCACATGGCGGACTTGGAACACAGGGCCCTCCTCATGGGTCAGCGTATGGATCTGTTACTCGATGCGTTCTCCGGGGCTCCAGTTCAGCGAAAGTGCCCCCTGTGCACTCAGACTTTTGCCATTCCGGCGAGGACCTGGCAAGCTGGAGAGCGCGACACGTCACCGGGTGCATAGGTTCTTATGTTTTATAGGTTTTTAGTTTTACTGTGTAACTGCTTTAAGTTTATCTGGACCCTTGGCATCTGTCCTGGTTTCCTCAGGGCAGGACAKATGTCTCTTTTATTATGGTTGTATTACTGTATAACTGMTAGTTACCTCCCACTTATGCTKGTTTCCGGTTACCGGCAKCATTTTTGGTGACTGTAGCCATGACTCTGTTTATTTTGTCAAAGTTTTGAGATATTATAATATAGCAGGAACTACCCCTTTTTTATTTAAAAAAAAAAATTAAGTTTTATAGACATGTTTAATCAATATATTGTGTCTTACTGGACAATAAAAAATTCACCTTGAAAAAGAGTGACATTATATGGCATCTCAATTTAAATGATTGATACATCTCAAATTTAATTTAAATATAGAAAAATAAGCAATAATGTTAACCATTAACATACACATAATATATTTTATAAATCAAATAACATCAATATCAACATGATATGAAAAAACATAACATACGTGAATGATAATATCAAAATAAATGTATACATGTTAAACATACATCTCAAATCAAATATAAATGTCAAATGTACATCACAACAATCAATATACATGTCAACTAATGATAATTCCACCACTAGAGGTAGAAGCACTATTATCTCTACTATGAAAGAATGTAGACTCTAATATATCTCTCTAGTAGGATCTATATCACTCAATAAGATTGTATTGCCTATAGGATTAGTAGGTGGGATGGTGGATGGATTGATAGCTAGTGTAGTAGTTGGTGCATGTGGAAGAGGAGGAGGGGGAGGAGATGGTGGAGGTGAAGGGGAAGTATCCTCATATGTATCTCCCTTTGAAGACAAAGAAGATGAAGTAGATGGATGAGTGTATCTCACAACTCATCCCTCCATAGCCCTCGTCTTTTGGAAGAGAATGGGGATATGGACAATAAGATGCATAAATAATGTCATAATGTGGGTAAGGCTTATATATATCTTTACATGATTAGGGTTCTACATGATCATTTGAGGTTGTACTAGCACCACTCTAAATCCAATCACTAGTGTATATAACTGGTCTATGACTACAGTGACAAAATATGTGATCAAGTCTCCAAATGGCATGTCAAGTTTGTATGTCTAAGTTAGTTCATTGGCCTTAACCATCTTTGCATCAGGTTGGGGAGGCCCCTCACCAAAATATGAGCTAATATTTGAAAAATAATAGAAAACAATAATTAGAGAGTTTAAATAAAATTGATCCAGGTGGATATTAGTGGCCACCCACCTCTTCCAACTGGCTCACATATAATTTTCATCTTGACAGTTTTTTTCTAGTTTTTCGGGTCCTAAACTTCTGGGGTCGTTTTAAGGTCCTAAAAAATGTTTTTTGGGCCCACCACAGTCACACTATACATGGAGCTAGAGTGTGACAGAAAAATGTGTAGTCCTCGGATAGAACTTTCCAACGGGATATCATGCGTCAAACGAAGATCGTATGCAAAAGTTACGAACCCGGGAAGTCGATGTACCAACTTACCCCATCGGGGCCCACATGAATTTTGGCGCTTCATCACCTAAGGTTAGGTTTTTGGATGTCTAGGGTTTTATGATTACTTATTGATGCTAAAAATGCTTGGAGGCCTCATTGTAATGTGCTTAGATGAATGTGCGTAGCCGCCACATCCCTTCTCGGAGATTAGCTACCACAATTCAAGCAAGATTATTTCATTCTGCATTTTACAATTTTCAGCAGTTTTGTTTATTGAATAAAAGTTGAGTTTTTGAATCTCTATTATTGTTCATTGTATATTTGTGTTAATGTTATAGATCTATGTTTCATTTCGTTCCACTCATAAATTTGGATCAGTGGTATAAGAGAGGTATGTTCTTTGTTTGTTTCTATGTGCATGTCCCCAACAAGGTTAGGGTATAAGCAGTTGGGACTCAAACCAATTGAGCCTTTGCAAGATCGACCTTGCCGAACCCGACATTCTCCCATGGGGGAAGAAAAGAGAGACAATGGCGCAAGAGATCCCTTCAAACTGTTTCTCAAGGAATCCCTCGTGTGATAAAGGAATGAGATGATGGATAATTTTGTGCAAATCCTTCGATGACTGCCAACAGGCGATGCATCTTCCTCGAGCGGGGGCGTCGCCCCCTTCAAGGTACAAATCAAATTTGATATTCATATATTTGAAGTTCAAATAGATGTGGATGTCGTAGAAAAATGGTTAAACCTTCTAGAAGGGTATTTTTTTGTCCATAACTTTTTTGATAGAGAAAATATTACATTTAAGCTCCATAAGGCCATCCCCCATGTCAAACATTAGAGGGAGACTGATGAATCAGTGTTTTCCCTATTTTTCCGATGCCCAAATCCCTTTTTGCATATGGAAGCTATACAGTCTATGCTTTTATTATCTCTTTTTTGAAGGTGTTATCAGGTTGTATACATCAATTTTCCATGGGACAACATAAGGTCAAAAACACGATCTGACCCTCAATCTGACCCTTGGAGCGCAATGCAATTGGAGGTTGGCATATTGGCGGGCTCTCTTTGGTGAATTCGACACATGGGTTTTGTTCATGCTCAAGTCCTCAAGCTATGGAACTCAACACATTCAAATTCGAGCAGTTGATTTGACCTCTATTTTGAGCGCACGAAGTTGTTGGAGAGATGTTGTTTTTTGATAGGTTTTAATGAATTTATATTTTAGAGAGAGCGTCGACCCTTTCAGTGGTTGACCTCTCAGCTACGTTGTAAACTCTATAAATACTAGAGTCTTTCAGGATGAACATACTTAATTTTATATATATATCCATTATCTTGAATTGCTCTGTAAAAACTCGGTTTTATGTTAATATGAATGATATGCTAAGTTTGTGACTGCATCTTATGTTGGAGTAGTGCCACAACTGTCTAGGGGGGCCACCAGTGGTTTGGGTAGCTTGTTTATATTGCTTCACATTTACATTTTTTCATCTAACTCTCATTACTCACTAATTTCAGGTTGCTTGTTGAAGTTGTGTTACTGTGTATATATCTTTACATAATTTGCAGGTTGCTCCCTAAAGTTGTGTGTTTATTATAGGGTACTCACAGTTGTCCATATTTACTTGTCCATACTCTGTCATCTAACATCTTTTCATGCAGGTTGTGTTTTATTAGTGGACATATGTTCATATCTATCTAATTGTACAATCATAGCTTTCTTTCCCTATTTCATGAACTGTAGATTACTTCACAGATTGGTTATTTAGGCAGTGTCTTTAACAACTACATCTACTTTATTAAGTTGCGAAGGTTGATTACTTTTTGTAGATTTAACTTTATTTCCATATCTAGAAGTAATAGGATAGGACTTAATTTTAGATCTCTTTTCACAAGGTTTATAGACTGTATTTTCCAAGAATATGCATTTGATATCTTCATAATGGCAAAGCTCTCCATAGATTGTCTTATTCATACTCTGCATTTCTCTGTAGAAGTTAGAATTAAATTGATTCCATTTGAATTATCAGTAGCGATTAGATGCCATCATTACATAATTCGCCATTGTAGACATAACCATTACATTTGAATATTGTCATAACACTCTTTGCTTTCAGTTATACATATTAGTGTAATGATAGGTCTTATTTCCTACAAGATAAGCTTAAGTATGAGTTTTTGAAGATATGCATTAAGAATAGAGTTCACTTTGAAGAATTGATTTCAAAGGATTGCTTGCCCATTTAAAGAGTTGCTTGCTTATATTAATTGTTCATAAGCTATATATTTCTTTTTGAGAGTTGTTCACTTAGGTTAATAAGCTCATTGTTTTAAAGATTTCTCTGTACATCTAAAATAAAATATAATGTTCAATTGGATTTTATCTTGTTTAGAGTCTTTTAAATCATCTTTTTATATAGAACTGCAGATTGATATAAAGTGTTGATATTTAGGGTAAACCATTATCTTATCTAGTTAATATTTCCGTTAGCTTTCCTTTCTGTCTTGACTCATACTGTGTCACAACTCTAAGTCTACTTACCATGGTCAATAATTTAATTGAGGGAAATTAGTACATATAGTTTACCCATCAGAGACTTTCTGTGAGCAAAAGGAAATAAAGGAATCTCCATTATTTGCAGTCGCACTCACTTGGGGTTCTTTCAGGGATGCTATTAAGAAAAAATACTACCATGTTGGAAGTTATGATGACTTATATACAATATGGACCACACTGGGACAAGAAAGGGACCAAACAATGTTAGAGTTCACCAATGTCTTCCATACCTTGCGCACCAATATGGGTATCAAACACTTTGAGAGACATCTGGTGTTCAAGTACCACCGTGATCTACATAGATACATCCAGACAAAAATGGAGTTTCTTGACATCTCATCCTTAGGCACGACCTATCAATATGTTTTCAAAATCGAGCAGAAGCTTAAACAAAAGACGTGGAAATTTGGGTCTATGAACCCCTCACAGCAGAAGCAAGGAAAATGTAGCCCTAACCTGTAGAACAAAGGACAAAGCAAGGACGGATAGCCTCAAGACAACTATTCTAAGCCACAAACAAAGAAGGATAATGGGAATAAAAATAAAGACACTGGATAGTGGTGCAATTTCCATAAGATCCCCTAGCATAACAATGCCGAATGCTGCTCAAATCAGTCATTGGTGGCCGAGGTGAAAGCTTATGAATCATATGTGGGTTCTGAATCTATGTCAGAACCATAAAAATGGAGATGAATCATTGATGCAAAACCCAGTTCCACCGTTGCTATCACAAAGATCCATCCTGGTGAACCTGATGAACCAGAGGAAGGTGAGCGCCTCTTTCATTCACAAATGTGGATGAAGGGTACTCTGATGGACTTAATCATTGATAGAAGTAGCCAGAAGAACCTCATCTCAGAAGAGGCGATCTAGTGGTTGGATCTGTCAACAACACAACACCCATATTCGTACACCATCGATCGATGGATCTGCCAAGGGAGCGATCTCTGCGTCAAACAACAGTGCCATCTTCCCTATGACATCAAGCCCTTCAAATATGAGGTATTGTGTCAAACAACGCTATTCCTATGACATCAAGCCCTTCAAATATGAGGTATTGTGTCATGTCACCCCCCTTGAAGTTTTTGATATTTTGGCCAACCTTATTTATGTAAACATCATTTTGTATATGAGTCTAGGCCCTTAGTGTTATTATTACTTTGGACAGAAATTTGTACAAGATACCCGAGGCAACCACTCCTAGTGTTATTTCCTTGATAAATTCCAAGTAATGAAGGAAGGTAATCTCTCAAACCAGAAAGTTTTTATTCTTCATGATTCACACTCAAAGTGAGAGAAAGGTTGCAACCACATCCATGGCCTTTTCAATAGGTCTCTCCATGCAACAAAATAAAGTGGATAATATCATGGAACAATACAAATACATCTTCTCCTCAACGACCGTACCTCTACACTATCAAGTCAAGTATTCAATCGATTTGACCCCTTGGTTCACCGAATCGGCCAAGATTTTGTCGTGAGGAAATCATGCGTCATATCCAAGATATTCTTGAAAAGGGGAACATATGACCAATCTCATCACCGTGGAATCCCAATCATGTTTATGCAGAAGAAAGACGAGACCCGACGAATCTGCACTGATTACTAGGCACTAAATAAAATCACACCGACCGATACCCACTCCCTCAAATTGATGACTGGACCAAATCAAGGGGCCAAAATATTTCAGAAAGATTGATCTTTAAAGTTCGCCTACCTGGTCCCATTAGAGAAGATGTGATGTATAAGACCTTCAAGTCCAACGGCTGTATCTTGAATGGTTGGTCATGCCTTTGTCTTCCTAACGTCTTTCCGAATGCCCCAACAAATTTCATGAGGATGATGGACGATATCTTGTGGCCTTTCACCAATTATTTTATGGTGGTGTATTTGGATGACATCCTCATCTTCAACAAGATTTGGGAGGAACACTTGCAACATATTCAATAAGTTTTGCACACTATGCGGCAACACAAGCTCTATGTGAATTTGGAAAAATGTTCCTTCGGCATGAACATGGTCCTGTACCTAAGATACATTATTGATGAGCATGGGGTGCATGTCGATCCAACCAAGATCCATTTCATCCGTGACTGACCACCACACTCACTGAGCTTCGAAGCTTCTTGGTTCTTGCCAATTTCTATCAAAGGTTCATTTTGGGATTATCCCACATTGCATGGGCCCTTATCCAAGTCACCAGGGGTGGTGGTAAGGAAACGTTCTTGTGGGGCCAGTTGCAACAGAAAGTGTTTGATGATTTGTAGAAATGCTTGTGCTTAGCCCTGATGCTCTCATCACCCGACCTACAATAATATTTTGAGATAGAGACAAATGCTTCAAACTATGTTGTGGGTGAAATTATCACTCAAGATGGACATCCTATGGCCTATCATAGTGAGACACTATCATGTACCATCCATAAGTACCCCACTTATGACAAAGAAATGTACTCCATTGTACAAGCTTGCCATCAGTGGAGGCATTAAATTCTCAGGAAGGAGACAATCATCCACACTGATCATAAGCCTCTGTAGTTCATGCCAACACAAGGAAAATTTAAAAATGACCGCCATCATAAGTGCTCCACATACTTGCAACAATTCCATATCAACATCAAGTATAAGACAGTGAGCACTAACCACGTTGTTGACAACCTCAATCGATCTCCAGTTGCAACATTGACCATGGTGCTACACTCCTATGGACATGAGACCTTCGGCTGGCCCCAACTCTATGAGAAATATCCCGACCTCACCACTATCTACCATATGCTAGGCATAAACATATTTTTCACTAATTCCCATCTTTAGGATGGGCTATTGTGCCATCTGGGCCATCTCTACGTCCCATCAAGCAAGAGAGCGAAGCTGATTTGGAAATCTCACTAGAGCTGAGTGGAAAGACACTTCAACATAGAAAAGATAGTGGCAGTGGTGCACCAACATTTATATTGATCAAAACTTCGACATGATGTCAACAAGTATATCAGTTCCTGCACGGACTGCACCATTTCCAAACCGACCATTAAGAAATAAGGCATGTACACCCATCTTCCCACTCCTGACAGGCCCTGGGAATCCATCTCGATGGAATACATGTCGGGCCTTCCTTCAACCAAGCAGGGAAATGGATATATTTTTGTGGTTGTTGATCGATTTTCCAAGATGGTGATTATGGCCGCTTGCAAGAAGAGCATCACAATAGAGGCCACTGCCAAGCTCATCTTCGAACGAGTGTGGGTATATTTTGGGATACCACAAACCATCTTCTCAGATCAGGACAGTCGGTTCCTTATCATATTCTGGTTGAGCCTCTGGTCACGGTTGGACACCAATATCACCAAATCCACTACCTTCCACCCTCAAACAAATGGCCAGACTGAGGTCATCAAAAGGATGATCGTGCATATATTGTGCATGTAAAATTCCAAGCACTCAGGCACATGGGATGAGAGTCTTCCCTATGTTCATCAAAATTACAACATACCCATACATATCTCAACTGACCACATCCCCTTTCAGGTGGGGTTGGGATTTCAACCATTGGGTCCCATGAATGTTGCACTACCCCTTGCGTCCACACGGGAAGAATCGTCCCATGCTCAAACTGAAGCTGACAAAGACACGCGATTCATTGAATGAATCCAACACATCCACCAATAGGTTTAATATATTTTGTAGAAGTCCAATGCCAATTACAAGTTACGCCATGATCAACATTGGGTGTCACACAAGTTTCAGGTGGGAGATAAATTTTGGTTGCATTTTCAGAAAGAATGCCTTACAAGACCCCATCGGAAGCTTTGTCCACTCTGCTATGGACCTTACACCATCACCAAGGATATAGGTGACAATGATTTTGAGCTCAACATTCCCCCCTTCCTTAGCTTGCACCCAATGTTTAATGTGGACCTCCTTCGGTCATAGTTTCCACCATTATTGGACACCTCAGAGATAGCAGAACAATTGACATTGACATAGCTCAACCCTAAATGCATGGAACAAACATCCACTGATCATATCGTGGACACACGAGTCAAGGACACTCGCCAATATAAGCTTCAACTTTATCGTATTGTCAAAGCGAGGAAACTCCTGCACCAAGGAAAGTGGCTCACTCGGGGCCAAATTCAACACAAATTTTCTCATCTAATGGGGGAAATCAATGCAATGGAGACCATTTCTTCCTAAGGGGGGATTATTGATATAGTTGGATATCGGTGGCAACCCACCTCTTCCAACTGGCTCACATACAATTTTCATCTTGGCAATGTTTTTCTAGCTTTTCGGGTCCTAAACTTCTAGGGGAGTTTTGAGGCCCTAAACAACGTTTTTTGGGCCCGCCACAGTCACATTGTAGACGAAGTTAGAATGTGACAGTAAAATGTGTGGTCCTCAAATAGAACTTCCCAACAGACTATGGTGCGCCTAAAACATAGATCATATGCAAAAGTTACAAGCCCGAGAAGTTGATGTACCAACTTACCCCATTGCGGCCCACATGAATTTTTCCGCTTCATCTCCTAGGGTTAGGTTTTTGGATGTCTAGGTTTTTTTATTACTTATTGATGCTAAAAGGGCCTGGAGGCCTCATTGTAATTTTCTCAGACAAATGCACGTAGTCGCCACACCTCTTCTCAGAGATTCGCTACCACCATTCAAGCAAGATTGTTTCATTATGCGTTTTACATTTTTCAGTGGATTTCTTTATTGAATAGAAGTTAAGTTTCATTGTATCTTTGTTATTTTTCATTGTATCTCTATGTTAATTTTATAGATATGTGTTTCATTTTTTTCTTCTCATAAATACAAATCAAAAATCACATAATCAATTACACACACATTATGATTAAATAAGACAAAATATGCAAATAAAATAATCAAAAGATAATGATAATATTCCCACTTGGATCTAGTGGCTTGGTTGGAGTAAATCAGATTTTTACCATCCTTACTAGTCCATTCCTGCATATTGATACAATACAAGATCGATGATGTGATCATCCTCACTCTTTAACAGAACGAAAACCTTTGCACCGATTGACCTATATGGGTACTCTAGTTGACCCCTCTTGGGAAACAACTACCCCCACATGCACACATGTACATTAGTAATCGACTTAGGAGGGTGGTGATTGAATGTCATTCAAGTCACCAAAAAGCTCTCAAAAAATAAAGTAAATAGCTCTAAAGTAAATGAGAAGATATGTCTCCCCTAAAAAATGATATGAAAACAATCCAAAGAAATACAAAACTATCGTAAAATAATCATAGATCACTTGATCAATTTGGACATGTTAAATAAAATGCTTACATAAAACATTAGAGTGAAACTAATGTGTTTCCCATCCATGGTATGAATTGCTAGTGCCATGATGATAAAGCACATGCACTTAACCTTCTTTTCTTCAAAATAATGTAATATCATCTAATCTCGGAAAAGGCTATAAGACACTAAGATCATTGATATATGCATTAGCTTGTCTCTGCACCTATGGAATATGAATCTCTCCTGCAATGATAGGTAACAGATCAAGGAAATGGGTAAATGCCTCCCCCCTCCTATATAACCCTGTGATCAAATAAAAATTATTCTCTATGGGTTGGTACCATATATTACGACCAACCCTAAAGGCCTACCTACCATAATCCTAGTGATGGATCAACTGCATCAATAAATTCATGTTTCCTTTTAGGGATTTATATCCTTCATAAAACTTGAGGATGCCAACATCCCTTAAAAAGAGATTAGTTTGAGGTGTAATAGGATGAAGGAACACATCCCTACCCCTCTCCTAGGCCTCCCATACATGCATGAAGGTGTATGGGTCAATGTGCTATTGTAATGGGTGTCCTTGATTCACATATAAATCTCCTTTATAAAATATATCTATAAATAAACAATCTATAATAAATTATCATGCGTAATATATGGATAAATTATGTCAGAGCCATTACCTCTCGTCACCGCAATTACTTTTTTTTTCCTGTTTTCTCTTTACACTTTACAGTTGAAGTATTATTGCAAATTTGTTAATGAGATAGAGAGATGAAATTTGAGTTCATTCTTGCATTATAAACACTAGATATATGAAGGAACAAGAAGCAAATAACTATGCAAGAAAAATCATGCTCACACATTTATTTATTTTCTTAAACACTCGAGTTTTTGGAGTTGTAAACTAAAATTAAACTTCAACAAGATTTTATGCATTAAAAGGATTTTGTTTCAACTTCACCTTTACCCAAATCTAACATTGAAACTTGCATAAACATGGAATCCCCCATTAAGAAGGAATTTGCATTTGAAATTTTGAAAAACATGCTCAAGTTTTGTTGTATTTTCATGTATAATTTGCAATATAATTCCATGCATATGAAACCATCTTATGAAATGAATGATTGTTGATTTCTCATGAAGAATCCATGGCCGGTTAAAAGATTGCACTACCCTCATGCCCTTTCTTGATTTCAATGAAACGAGATTCATTTTCCTTATATCGAATATTTGTACCATTTCCTTGAAGAAGGCCATATACAACTTTAAAGGAAAGCATTGAACAAGACATATCAAGGCAAGGTTGAATAAGCCAGAGATGTGACTAAGAGACAAAACATCCATCATCCATGTAAACTCACAAAATAACAAATAAAAAAAATTAAAAAGACAAATCGTTTTCCATGTTAAATGTGAAAAAGGAAGTCTATATGGTCAAGTTCTCAACAACAATTGCAAGCACAGACTTGCAAAAAGACAAATTGGGGAGGAGGAACTACAAGCACAAAAGGACAAATTAGGGAAAACGAATACTTGGGAAGAAATGTAATTTTAATATTATTATTTTAAAATATGTCAATTTTTTTCTATTTGGGATGAGGAAAAAGATTGTAAACTGGATTATCCAAATAGAATTAGAAGGACAAGAGCCTTGAAGGTTGAAGACCAATAGTCAAGTAGTTATAAAGCCAAAGATCATTATGATGTTTTATAAAAGAGACATTTGCATCCTTCATTTGGCATTGAAAAATTATATTTACTTAAAGACCAAAAATATTTGTAACATAGTTATCAACTTGGCGAGAATTGTGACTTTAGAACAGGAGTTTTGGCCCAAAAGATCTATATTTTTGTGTCAAAAACACCAAAATCAACCCCCGAATAAAAAAAATGGTGCTACCGGTAGCATCTTTTTTGGGGGGTGGTTAAAAGTCCGACTTGTTTGAAATCATGACCTAGACAACTAAACAAAAACCTTAAAATTGACACTTGAATCAAAAAGTGATGTTTTTTTTTAACAAAAACAGTTGTGGGTTTTTATATTAAAAAGAAGGTCGCAAAATTTCAAAAAAATACATGTGGCAAGGTGTGAGCACCTCTGTTGCTTCTGAAAATGCTTAACTGTCTATCGAGGCCTAAGAAAACTATATCAGCTTGTGCATATGAACTGCAGTTTTTCCTTGTGAAAATTGCAATGTACACATTTAGCAACAACAAAAATTTGCATTTCATAAAAGACCTGCTTAATAATTGTGAGACTGTCTGGGATCTTCTTGTTGCTCCGTCGATCGAGCTTCTATATTCTCCTATGCTAGGTTTTCCTCTGTGTAATGGAGGTTTGGGTTCTCCTCTGCGTAATGGAAGTCTAGGTTCTCCTCTATGTAATGACGGCCTACAAATTCTAGAGCTTCGGGAGCATGGTGGTCGTTACTGGCTATAGAGGGAAAAGAGGATGGAAGCCTAGATTCATCAGTGCCAACTAGGTTTGCTAGTTGCTGAGGATTTCCCAATTGTTTTGTTACCACCCCAAGTTGTCGTGTGTTTCTATTGACTCCCCTTAAAACAATAACCAATTCTTGGTTGTGGCAGATTTCTTGTTGCTGCAACTGTGTCTGAAGACCTGCCAGATCCTCACACATCCCCTGATTTTCACATTGAAGGTCTCGAAATCGTGTGTTTGTGCACTCCTCCATCCTCCTACAGTCTGTTTAGAGTGAACTAAACTATTCCCGGAGGTCTTTTGAGATACAATTTTGGCAAGAGAAGGAGTCTCTTGATCTCCTCCACATGATGGTGTGAAGTTTCGAGAGAAGAAGAGGTGGGCAAGCGCTAAATAAGAAGAATAATCAGAGACTAGTAGGGAGGAGGGCATGGACAGAAAGAGCAAAGGATAAGAGCCAACTTGGATGAAGGATGAGCAGATTGAAGAGCCAGACGAAAAAACTACGAGAAATATGCAGCAGCCATGATTGATTAAACAACAAATCGTTGAAGGTACTATGAGCCATTGTCACCCACAAGAAGAGGTGACTTCGCACGGGGAGAGAGGACGAAGGTGATGCCAAAGACTTGTATCTGGGCATCAGGGAAAACATACAGAGATCCTCAAATAAAAGGGCAATCGAGAGCAAAGTGAGAAAGGATGCGGGGAGGAAGAGAGAAGGCACGTGGGCTGAGAAGGGGGTCGTGTGGCAAGTGGAGTGGGGGCCCAATCAAGCGAGGGGAAGGAGAAGGGGANGGGGGGGGGGAAATGAGGAGGGTTAGAAGGGGGAGGGAATAGGAAGGGGAAGAAGGGGTGAGAGGGGGGGAGGAGAGGAGGACTAGAGGGAGGGGGGATTAGGAAGGGGAGAGAAGGATGAAAAGAGTAGTTCTTAATAGTAGGTGGAAGAGAGAGTTAAATAGTGCAGTTAAGGTAGATAGGCATGAGAGGGGACTTGGTTGATGATTAGGTGACTCTGTTCCAAGGTTTTTGTTGTTTTAGATAGATTGTCTGCCACGATGTTCTGAGCACAAAGAGTGCGGAAGAATATTAAGCTGGTGAATTTCTGCTTGAAGGAATTTATTCGTGAGATGAGGCCATTTGGTGGGTGATTTGTTAATTTTTAGAGACCCCTAAGCTCCTTTATTACAATTTCAGAATCCCCTATCACCATTAGAATTTGGATACTTTGTTCATGTGCTAATTTTAGCCCCATATAAACTTCTAGGGTCTCTGCTATGTTTTTAGTTGTTTTCCCCAAACCCCAAGAAAAGTAAACTACTTCTTTTCCATCAGAATCATAGAGGACTCCCCCCGCACCTGCCACCCCTGGGTTAATTGTTGTTGATCCATCAAAGAAAAGAAGGGAAGTATGTTGATGCCTTTTCTAGTGGCAGAAGTTGTTGTTGTCGACACGCAACTGCCAATCTTTCCTTTTGGGTTTCTTCCTGAAGGAGATGGGGGTTGTGCTTGGGTGACCTCGAATGTATTTAACCCACTCTTCTTAACTTTGATCCAAGATACCTGGAAGATCGAATCCAATTGCTTTGGTTTTGAACACTTCTGCTACAAATCCACAAATTTTAGCAAAGATGTTGTGCACTAGAGGAAGATTCTCATGGAATATGGCTTGGTTGCGAGCTAACCAAAGTTCCCAACAGACGAATTTGGGGATTTGTCTCCAGAGTAGAGTAAACTATTTTTTTTTTTTTAAGCTGCCATCATATCTTTGTTTCCAGGAAATAAATAGGTTGTTCCAGTTCTCAGGGAGCGAAGGAGGGTTGGAAAGGGGGAGGTAAATGAGGTTCCAGATTTGGATGGAGAATTTACATTCAAAAAAAAGGTGAGTGATAGATTCAGAGGCTGAGAGACAAAAGGGGCAGCGGGAAGGACCTTGAATTCCCCATTTAAGGATATTTTCATCTGTTAAAATTTTTCCATGAACCAAAATCCAACAAAAGATGTTGATTTTGGGAAGTGAGGGCCCAGACCAAATTTCTTTCCAAATATTTGAAGAAGGGGAACCTTGAGTTTCAGAAAATAGAAAGGAGGAGCCATATTTGACAAAAAAGGATTTTCCACCCTAGCTTCGTGATTCTGATAAGGATCTATTAGAGGGGGTGCAACTAGCCAAGTTATTGAAAAAGGAGGAAAGGAGGGAGCTAATATGAGCAGGGGGATTGGGCGACTTCCAATTAATCCAGTCCCCATCAGAGTTCCAAAGGCAGAAATCCCTTAGATTGGAGAAACCGTTTGAGCAGCACCAATCTTGAAGGGGCTGCAATGTCTCTTGAATGTTCGAGGGTTCACGATTTAATATACGGTCTGTCCAAACATTGATAAGATCTCCATTCCCCGGGGCCCAGGAAATTTTGGCCTTAATAAGGGGAGAATCATTTTTAAGGAGACGCCATATCAGAGAACCAAAAAGGGAGGGGGTGGATCCATCAAAACATTGAGGCTTGGAGGAATGAAAATCTTTGTTTAGGAGAGCTAGTTTCCACCAATATGGGTTACCTGTGATTAAACGCCAAGCTATTTTAGCTCCCAGTGAGCTATTCATTATTGTTGGATCCTTGATGGCCAGTCCACCTTTACTGAGGGGTTGGAAAACTTGTTTCCAATTTATAAGGTGGAAATTTTTTGTATTCATTTTCCTGCCAGCCCAGAGGAAAATTCTTAACACTCTGGAGATTTTCTCCATAACTCCTTTGGGATCTAGTAAGCCTGAACATTGAAAAATGGAAAAAGAGAGGATTGATTTGATAAGAACATTTTTCCCTGTAGGATTGAGCCAACGACTTCCCCAGTTTTGAATTCTTGTTGTTATTTTCCCAATGATATCTTGCCAGGATAGAGATCCATAAGAGCTGAGAAATATTGGCATTCCCAAGTATTTGAAATAGTTCCAAGTAGTTATGATTGGGAAGCCAAAACTTCTATCAATATGTTATTTTATATGCCCTGGAATGTGCCACCCATAGATCATACATTTGGATGTATTCAATTTTCTTCCTGAGACTGCTAGGAAGGAGATGAGGACTTTTTGAAAGCGTTTGGTGATACAGATTGAATCTGCCCCCAATAGAAAAGTATCATCTACGAATTGTGGGTGGTTTATTTCCTTTACCCCTCTCGCTATGAGTAATCCAGGGAGATTACCCTTTCTTCGTTCTTCTTCCAATTTGCGAATGAAAGAATCATCTAGGAGAATGTAGAGAAAAGGAGAGAGAGGACAGCCTTGACGAAGACCTATGTTGGCCTTGAAAAAATTGGAGGGGCGCCCATTGAGGAGAGGTGAAATCCAAGGCGCACTGATGCAAGCTATGATCCATTTGATGAAATATTTAGAGAATCCATATGCTTTGAGGACTGAAAAGAGGAAGTTTTGTTTGACCCTATCAAAATCGTTTTCCATGTCGAGTTTGACAACCATACCTGGAGCTTTAGATTTCTTGCTAGAGTGGATGGCTTCCTAGACTAGCACTATGTTGTTTGTTATCTGCTTGTCCTTTAAAAAATCACTCTGATTTTCTGAAATTAGCTTTGTGAGTAGGGGATTGAGTCGAGTTACAATGATCTTGGTGAGTATTTTGTATGAAGAGTTGCAGAGAGAGATAGGGTGGAAGCGGGAGAAATTGGAGGGATTGGACTCTTTGGGGATAAGGGCTAGAAAGGTGGAATTAGTTGCTCCTCCTATTTTTTGTTTGTGTATGGTATAGTTTAGCATTCTCTTCAAATCCTGTTTGATGATATCCTAGAAGGAGCGGTAAAATCTGATTGGAAAGCCATCAGGTCCAGGAGCTTTATTTGGATCCAAGCTCCAGACCGCTTTGATTTTTTCTTCCTCTGCTATATCCTAGACTAATTCGTTATTTTCATGCTCTGAGACTATATTTGGGATGTTAGCAAGCATGTAAATAACATCTACATTTGTTGATTCTCCAATTGGTTGTTGATAGAGATTGTTGAAATGGCGAAAATCCTCTTCTTTAACTTGATCAAAAGAATCAATTTGTTGCCCTGTACTTGAGGTAATGGCGGTAACTGTGTTTTTTTTCCTTCGATATTGAGCTTTCTTGTGGAATAAAGAGGAGTTTGAATACCATGCTTCTATCCAAAGACTTATGGATTTCAACCGCTAGTGTTATTCTTCTTTGCGCATGGTGTAATGAAGGTGTTGTTGTGCCTCTTTTTCTTGATTCAACAACGTTTCTGTGACTGTTTCTATTTCAATTTTTTGTTGAATTCTCCTAAGATTCTCTATGTAACATCCTCGACCATCAACCCCCACTGTCGGGAAACGCTACTACGCAGAATATATATATATATATTTACTTATAAATAATATGCATTAAATTAAATTAACATATTTAACATGGATTTACTACTACCATACAGACTTAAACAGGTTTAACAAAAATTCAAACTTGTAATAGAATACATGATCACATTTCAAGACACAGACATGCATCACATATAAATTAAGTACATATTTAATACTTATCTTTTAGACTGGCGTAACACCACCAACTACGTACAGGCCTTCCACGAACCTCCCAGCCTTAGACCACACTGCTCATCACTCTCAGCGGTAGGTCACCCTCGAGTTGGGACTAAGCTCCACCAAGAAAGGGAATCCTAGGCTAGGCAAGGTCAACAGGAAGACACATAGTTTATGAGGAAGGATTCTCTCCCAGGAGCCACTTATACCCATTGCTCACAGACTCTCATTCCCCACATGTTTGTCCCACCCCAGGAGTATACACCTTCACTGTCACCAGGACAGTCCTTCGGTTGCTAAACCTCCCTTGCCTTGGGCTTCAGAAACAGGTCGGACCGGAATTCTTCGAGCTTTGTGACAGCTACATGACCCCTTCCAGGAGTTCTCACTTCCTCCACGCACTCTCTCACCTAGAGAGAGTTTCTCACAGGCCTGACAACCTGCTTCTTCAACCATAACCACCTCTCTCACCTGGAGAGAGTGTTGCACATAGGCCTGACAACCTGCTTCTTCATCTTTGTTCTAGAACAAGGAGGACAACAGTAAATCTTAGCAAGGAACAGATGACGGTAGATAACCACGCTCATCCAAGGGACTGTGTGGCCACAACATCCCACAGTTATAACACACACGACATAGACAATTACGGTATGCTCAGGTTCCACAGAAGACAACCACCCAAATAGTTAAGCACGAACTTGGATTTGCAGTGTGGATGAAACTGGTTCACAAGACACGTAGGTTGGCCTTTCCCTCCCGACTAGTTTCACAAATGTGCATGGTTATGTAGAGGTCCAACGCAAGGGTAAAACGGTACAGACTGAGGATGTGTCGACTTCTCAGGAAACATCATAGGTTGGCCTCATGGTTTCAGGTTTCAAAGCTACGTGAGGTATGCAAAGGTCCAGTGTAGAGACAAAACAGTTCTCGGGAAAGATTCCAGCGAACTCAGGTGGAGTATGGAATAATCGCAGAATGAATCACGKATTTCGTGTCTCAGGTGCGTGCGTGAATATTGCAAAGGTCAAATACAGAGGCCATGCAATTCACGTTTCTCATTTTCAAAAATGCTTGACAAGAAAATTAAGCAGAGGTAGAACATAGACTCAAACGGTTCAGACCRCGGATGTCAGAATGGAGGACRAACCCCCATCACGACTCAATTCTTGGGTTAAATTGAATGTTCTTAGGCCCACACATGTTTCCCATGAAGTTGCATGCACTCCATCAAGTATGTGTTCCCTTTTCCAAGAACTTAGGATAAAAGTATACCTTTCACACCACTTTGGAATAATAATAAATTATTATTCCCAAGGACTTAAGCCCCTAAGATTAGCCCCTCTTTCCAACCTTTCAGCCCCCTTTCCTTTACCCACCTTGTGGAATCTTAGTCCCCCGTCACTCTTTCTTCGTGGTCGGTCTACACGTAGCAATGTTTAATCTTTATTAATGTTCTGCATAATTACATATACAAAAGCAAGCTCCTGGCCTTTAACACTTAGGCTCTCTAGCCTAATAAGCACATAATCCCACCATCTTATCAACTCTCATCTCACCAGCCTATCAAAACATGATTACAATTCATAATATAACTGGGGCACGACTGGGGGATATTACAATCGCCTCCCCTTATTTTTTCACTGTCCTCGGTGCAACTTTTACACAACATCAACAAGATTTTCAAAATCTTCAAAAAGATGTGGGTATTATGCCTGCATAGCATCCCCATGCTCCCATGTCACATCCTCAAGACCTTACTAGGTCCATTGGACCTTTACAAGCCCTATGGCTTGATTACGGAGTTGTTTTCTTTTCCGATCCAATATGCGCACAGGATGCACTTGCAATACACCTTCTTGCTCCGCCTGAATCACATTCCAATCGATAACATGATTAGCATCAGGTATATATTTCTTAAGCAATGAAACATGAAACACATTATGTATAGTCATGGATGTAGGTAATGAAAGCATATATGCAACTGGTCCAATCCTTTCTAGGATTTCAAATGGCCCAAAAAATCTGGCTGCCAACTTGGCGCAGTTTCCCAGCTTCAGGGAACTTCTATTGGCTTTCACTTTCAGTAAAACATGATCACCCACTTTAAACTCTCTGTGGGTTCTGTTTTTATCAGCATAACTTTTCTACCTGTCTTGGGCAACTTTCAAATTCTGCTTAATTTTTAGCATTTGTTCTTCCATTTCCTTGAGAAACTATGGCCCAACTAATGACCTATCAGCTGGATTATCCCAACTTATTGGAGTATTGCATTTTCTGCCATAAAGTGCTTCAAATGGGCTCATCTTCAACAATGTTTGATACCCATTGTTGTAGGCGAATTCTACCAAGTGTAGGTAGTCTTCCCATTTTGATGGTTTGTCCATCAAATACATCATCAATATGTCTTCTATTACTCGATTCACCTGCTCTATCTTCCCATACGACTCAGGATGATAGGTTGCACTGAAGTAAATTTCGTTCTGAACCCCTTGAATAACCCTTTCTAGAAATTTGAGGTAAATTTCGGGTCTCTGTCAGACACAATTGTCTTGGGAATTCTGTGCAATCGTGCCACTTCTCTCATAAAGATATCAACAATGTTAGTTGCCTTATGAGTAGTCTTCAATGGAATAAAATGGGTAGCTTTCGTAATCTTGTCCACCACCACCATGATTGAATCATGTTGCTTGCTTGTTCTGGGCAATCCTGTGATGAAATCTATTGTCACCACTTCCCACTTCCACTCAGGAATGGGTAAAGGCTGCAGCAACCTTGTTGGGTGACTGTGCTCAGCTTTAACTTTATGTCACTCCATACATCTAGCGATGTATTCAACAATCTCTTTTTTCATACATGGCCAAAAGTAATGGCTTTTGACTGTTGCCACTGTTTTATAATATCCAGGGTGCCCTGCATAAGGCACATTATGCATTTCTTTCAAAATCATAAATTTCAAGTCCTGGACATTGGGTACATAAATTTTGTTCTTGTACAGAAGTATTTCATCAGCTTCCAATTTATAATTTTCCACTTCCTGTGGCATCTCACTTTGCTATAGCTTTGCTACCAAATACCTGTACTGCAAATCTGCATTTGCAACCTCCAAAATTATGCTTTTAATATCACCTCAGTACATGCTGATGGTCGTAGCATGCAATTCATGTACTCTCCTGTTGAGTGCATCAACCACTTTATTCTCCTTCCCTTTGATATGCTTGATATCAAAATCGTACTCACAGAGAAACTCCAACCACCTACTCTGTCTAGCATTCAAGGTTGGCTGATCAAACAAGTACTTCAGACCGATATGGTCTATCCTCGGTTCGAACCTCCTTCCCATGAGGTAATGCTTCCATTCATTTAGAGCGTGTACTATGGACGCCAACTCCAAATCATGAGTTGCATAGTTCCTTTCGTGCTCTTTCAAATTTTTGGATTCATGACAGATTACGAATCCATTTTGACCGAGGACTCCTCCTAGTCCTTCTTTGCATGCATATGTGCACACCATGAAATCTTCATTCGGATCTGTGATCCTTAGGATTGGAGCATTGGTTAACAACTGCTTCAATCACTGAAATATTTTCTCACAATATTCTGTCCACTGAAATTTATTCTCCTTCCTTTGCAAGGAAGTGATAGGGTGAGCTATCCTCAAGAACCCTGCGATAAACCTTCTGTAATAACCGGACAGACCCATAAAGGATATGACTTCCATCACATTATTTGGTGCTGACCATTCTCTGATGGCCTCAAACTTCTCAGGATCTACAACTATCCCATCCTTCGAAATAATATGCCCCAAGTAATGTATATGCTTTTGATAAAATGATCATTTGCTCAACTTGGCATACAGTTGGTGCTCTCTTAGCACCTATAACACCATCCTCATATGTTTTTCATGCTCTTCCTTTGACTTGGAATACACTAGAATATCATCCAAGAATACTATGAAAAACTTGTCTAGATAGTCCCTGAATACACCATTCATCAGGCACATAAAAACAACGGGTGTGTTTGATAGCCCAAACGACACCATTGTGAACTCATAATGACCATACCTTGTTATAAAGGTGGTATTGTTGATGTCTTCATCCTTTATCCTTACCTGGTGATATCCCGACCTGAGATCTATCTTCAAAAATATCTTTGCATCCTTCAACTGATCAAAGAGGTCATCAATCCTTGGCAGAGTATATTTGTTCTTTACAATTACTTTGTTCAAATGTTTGAAATTGATGCACAATATCAATGTCCCATCCTTCTTCTTCATGAACATGACCGGGGCAGCCCAAGGTGACACACTTGGGCATATGTACCCCTTCTTCAGAATCTCTTCAAGCTACAACTACAGTTCTTTCAGCTCTGGCATACTCATTCTATAAGGAGCTTTCGACATTGGAGATGCTCCAAGCATCAAGTTTACAGAGAAGTCAATATCTCTTTTCGAAGGTAGTCCAGGTACCTCCCAAAATACATCTTCAAACTCCTTTAGTACCGCATGATCTCCAATTTTTGAGACCTCATCCTTAGATGCTTCCTCCACATGGGCTGCAAATAATTGACAACCCTTCCTGTAGCACTTCTTCAGCTGCATGGCTGAGATTTATCTAACAAAAATAGCTCTAGGAATTCCTTGGACTGTTTTCCGATTTCCTTCCTCATCCAGGCAAGTGAATGCCTTATTATGATAGTCCAAGATGGCATGGTGCTAGTCCAACTAGTCCATCCCAATTAGATAGTCATAAGAACCTAAAGATAGAATGTTCAATTCAGCCTTTGTGCTCAGTCCATTCATGTCCACCGGATAGGACTTAACTAACTCAGTGTCTTTTCTCATGGTTCTTGTAGCTAGATGCACTAACCAAGACTTTTCATGTTTGCTTTTCGACAATTGAAAACTTTCCACCACTCTAGGATATATATAACTATGGCTAGCCCCTGAATCAATTAAAATAGTAAAGGCATGGTTGTTGATCATACCTTCCACTTCAATAATGTGTGACTGATATTCAGCTTTCTTGTTGTCCAGGGCTGCGTAGATCCTTGGCATTCTACTACCAATGTCCTCCACTGTTTCAGCATGTTGTACATTGTGGACAACTCTCACTTTATCATTTTTGTGGGGGCAATACCTGTACCTATGGTTCCCTTTACAACCCCAACATTCCATAGGTGGCGTTCTTTGCATTTTCCCACCCACTTTAGCCTTCCTAGGCTCTCTAAAAGATGGTTGTCCCTAAGTACTACTCCTGAAAAAAGGTGCCTTAGTTCCCTTCTTCCTTTGATCCATCTAGAATTTCTTCTTGTCTTCCCAAGCCTTCCAGAAGGTAGGCTTCTCTCTTTGTTGCTCATATAATCATTTCGCTCTTCTTATAGTTTCTTCCAGAGTCTTAGGGTCATAATACTGAATCTTGTCACCAATGGAAGGTGGCAATCCACTTAGATACCTCTGAATATTGACAGTCTCATCCTTGATGAAACGGAACATACTTCAGCAATTCCAAAAATCTTTGCCCGCATTCATCAATGGTCATGTTGCCTAGCTTGAGTTCAAAGAACTCTTTCATCTTTCTTTCATAATATCTCTTAGTCAAGTATTTATTCTCGAAATACCTCTTGAATTCTTTCCAAGTGATATCTTTCTCTCTAATGCGTTGCACCTACACAATTTTATCCCACCACATGGATGCTTTTCCTTTCAGTTGATACATTGAAATTCTTCCTTCGACATGAGAGGAGTAATTTTGCAGTTGGAAATATTTCCTCATGCCAAGCAACCATGTTTCATCATCTTCCTCCTTTTTATGTTCTCCATCAAACGTAGGAGGCTTAATCTTGTTCATTTCACCCTTCAGTTCATCCACTCCAGATCTCCTATGTTTTCTGGTAGGATATGGGCTTGAACCTTGAACTATTGCGTGCCCTCTTCTTGGAGTGACCTTGGGAGTGATGATGGTGTCTACCAACACTCCTTGATATTCTTCCCTCAGAAGTCTGGTGACTCCCTATTTTTCTCGAGGCTCTCTCCTTGTCCAACTTCTTTTCTATTCTCTCCAGACTCTTTATCAACTTTAAGTCGAATTCTTCCTGTTGTTCCTTAGCTTTCATGAGATTTTTGTTATATGCTCGGTGAGTCTGGGCATCTTTTTGTAATCGTTCAATGATTTTCATCATATGTCCTTCCTTATCTATCTCTTCTCCATGTCCATTGGAGTTCGATCCTTCAAATCCTAAATGGACATCCATTCCTTTTGCTTCATCCTCGGAACTGTAAGCAGTTTGTGCCTCTTCCATTTCTTTTGCACTCAGTGGAAATTCCATTCGGTTATGACACTCGTTAAACTTCTGTAAACACAATGTGCAGACAACCGTAATTTTTCAGGCCATCATTCCTTAACAAATCCCACAACATTCATAAACAAATCTAATTCAAGAAAACATTCATTTTTCATACTCTATGATTCTCGTTCAATCAAGAATCCCTGCAGATTTATTCTTTTGGAGCTCTGCTCTGCTAAGTTTTCRGGCACTAGCCCCTTTCTCTCAGTCCCCAACCCACGCGATCATGGGTCGTGACCAAGCACTAGATTAAAAGATGYTACTTGGGTCTTCAGCCCTTGGAAATTTCAAAGCRTAACACAACAATCTCTCGGAGTTCCAAGTTACCAAACTTGCAAAGTAGAGTGGATCAACCGTCCACGTCTACCCAACATCCTACGRCGGACACATACTATGGAACCTCAGGTGTTTGAGTTCCGGGACTTCGGGACTTYGGAGCTTCRGGACTTTGGTTTCTGGAATATTCYCGCTTGCTTCCCTTTCAATCTCCCGAATTACGAACTTATGACTTCTCTATCCTCCGGGCCCACATAGTACAATTGTCACCAACTAAGGCAATGGCAAGTGGTACACCTAGAAAGGTCCACGTCACCCCAGGAGACATCATCCAGCCCCACCACGTCTACCCTTTCACTTAGAAACTTCGGGCTTTGAAAGTTTGTGTGTCATCACATTCCCCTTCTCTCGATTGCCGCAATTTTGAACTGTCCCTGGATAATCGACAGTCCTTATCTCTCCCAGAACCAACGGTCGAGATCCACTTCGCGATTTCTTACTTCGGAGGTTTTCACTTCTCTTCACTTTAAATMTTTCGATCTACGAACTCTGAAGGATTCTCGCAATAACCCATGCATGACTTCTCCAAGATCTAACGGTCAAGCTTCYCCCCTCAGATCTACGATGTAGATCTCTTCCGGGACTTCGGAAGTTTGTGCTTCAGTGCACCCCGCTTCTCCTGATTACCAAACTTCGATAGGCTTCCAGGATAACCCTCCTGCATCTTCTCCAAATCTGACGGTCATAAAAAGGGTTTCCCTTTCTTCCGAATAGATCCTATGGCTCCCACACCCCAAGTGTTGAGATCTTTCTCTTTGTGGTCAAATACCATGTCGGTTGCGGTTTTATTCTACCGCTACTCCTCCTGAGCTTCGTAATACGACCAAGTAACCCCTTGGCACTCAGAAATATTCTAAGGTTTGAAATTGGTTCCATCCGAACACCATTTCCACTTGAAACCTTGGGTCCAAAGACCACTTATCCAGCCCATCCAGGCTCAGGAGTCAGCGTTGAAACTATGGGCTTTGATACCATATTATAACGTCCCCGACCATCAACCCCCATTGTCGGGCAACACTACTACGCGAAATATATATATATATATACTTATAAATAATATGCATTAAATCAAATTAACATATTTAACATGGATTTACTGATTTCATAGAGACTTAAACAAATTTAATAGAAATTCAAACTTGCAACAGAATACATGATAACATTTCAAGATACAAACATGCATCACATATAAATTAAGTGTAGAGTTAATACTTATCTTTTAGATTAGCGTAACACCACCAACTGCATGCAGACCTTCCACGAACCTCCCATCCCTAGACCGCGCTTCTCATCACTCTCAGTAGTAGGTCACCCCCGAGTTGGGACTAAGATCCACTGGGCAAGGAAATCCTAAGCTAGGCAAGGTCAACAGGAAGACACACAATTTATGAGGAAGGATTCTCTCCCAGGAGCCACTTATGCCCATTGCTCACAGACTCTCATTCCCCACATGCTTGTCCCACCCCAAGAGTATACACCTTCATTGTCACCAGGACAGTCCTTCGGCTGCTAAACCTCCCTTGCCTTGGGCTTCATCAACAAGCCGAACTGGAATTCTCCAAGCTCTATGGCAGCTACAAGACCCCTTCCAGGAGTTCTCACTTCCTCCGTGCACTCTCTCACCTAGAGAGAGTTGCTCACAGGCCTGACAACCTGTTTCTTCAACCACAACCACCTCTCTCACCTAGAGAGAGTGTTGCACACAGGCCTGACAACCTGCTTCTTCAACTTCATTCCAGCACAAGGAGGACAACAATAATGCTAGCAAGGAAAAAATGATGGTAGTTAATCACACTCAGCCAAGGGACTGTGTGGCCACAACAACCCATAGTTATAACACACATGGAATAGACAATTACGGTATGCTCAGGTTCCACAGAAGACAGCAACCCATACTGTTAAGCACGGACTCGGATTTGTAGTGTGGATAAACCTGGTTCACAGGACACGTAGGTCGACCTTTCCCTCCCAATTGTTTTCTCATATGTGCGTGGTTATGCAGAGGTCCAACGCAAGGGTAAAACGGTACAGACTGAGGATGTGTCAGCTTCTCAGGAAACATCACAGGTTGGCCTCACAGTTTCAGGTTTCAAAGTTGTGTGAGGTATGCAAAGGTCCAGTGCAAAGACAAAACGGTTCTCGGGAAATATTCTAGCAAACTCAGGCGGAGTATGGAAGAATCGCAGAACGACTCATGGATTTCGGGTCTTAGGTGCGTGCATGAATATTGTAAAGGTCGAATATAGAGGCCACATGATTCACAGTTCTAGTTTTCAGGAATGCTTGACAAGAAAATTAAGCAGAGGTCGACACAGACTCAAATGGTTCAGACCATGGACGACAGAATGGAGGATGAACCCCCATCACAACTCAATTCTTGGGTTAAATTGCATGTGCCTGGGCCGACACATGTCGCCCATGAAGCTGCATGCACTCCATCAAGTATGTGTTCCCTTTTCCAGGAACTTAGGATAAAAGTATACCTTTCACACCACTTTGGAATAATAATAAATTATTATTCCCAAGGACTTAAGCCCCTAAGCTTAGCCCCTCTTTCCAACCTTTCAGCCCCCTTTCCCTTACCCAAATGTGGAAGCTTAGTCCCCCATCACGCTTTCTTCGTGGTCAGTCTGCACGCAGCGATGTTTAATCTTTATTAATGTTCTTCATAATTACATATACAAAAATAGGCTCCTTTCCTTTAACACTTAGGCTCTCTGACCTAATAAGCACATAAGCCCACCATCTTATCAACACTCGGCTCACTAGCCTATCAAAACATGATTACAATTTATAATATAACTGGGGCACTACCGGGGGATATTACAACTCTATTTTTTCTTTCTTTTCTTGTTGAGGTGGAATAAACAAATTTTTTACCCAATCTTTGAGAGAAGATTTGACTGCTTTTAGCTTGTTTTCCCAGAAAAAATTAAGGGAGCCAGAGAAGGGAGTGGTCCACGCATTTGAARCTAAAGAAGGGATGGTTGGATTGTCCAACCAAAGTTGGTTGAAACGGAAGGGGAGGGGGCCAAAATTTTGAGGAGAAACGAAGGAGAGGGAGATAGGTTTATGATCTGAGACAACGAAGGGGAGAATTGGAGAGGAGATAACAAWGGGGGAGAGGAGGAAATTGCTACTGATCAGAAAACGGTCAAGGCGGGTTGCTATATGGTTAAGGCCATCGTGTCTATTGTTCCAAGTATATTTTCCTTTTGAGGGTTTGATGTCTTGCAAATCCCAATCTGAGATGAGATCAATGAGATTTTCTGAGAATGGATATCTTACTTTGCTTCCCCCTTTTTTTTTCCCAGGACTGAGGTGGGTGTTGAAGTCACCCCCGATTATGCAAGAGGAAGGATCTATGGAGTTTATGAGTTCTGAGAGAGAATTCCAAGTGGCCATTTTGTCTTTATACGAGTTTGGCATGTAGACATTAACAACAGAAATGATACTATTATTGTCCTTGTTTTTTAAAACTGTTAAGAGCCAACTTTGGGTTTCCAATATTACCTCAGAAGTCCATATTTGTTCATTCCAAAGAGTTGTGATGCCGCCAGAGGCTCCCTGAGAGCTAACAACCTCCCCGCCTGTGGTGTTGTAAACTTTTTTTTTTGCTTCTAAAAGAGAAGAAGATTCCATTTTGGTTTCCTAGAGGAGAATAACTGAGGGGCTGCTCATTTTGTTTAGGTCTTTTAGCGCTTCGGCTTTAGATTTGTTGTCGAAGCCCCTGCAGTTCCAAGAGAGAAAGATCATTGGAGGGGGGTGGAGGAGGCTCGACTTCCATAAGCTGAGTGGTTCGTTCCTCTAGTTCTTGCTTTTCTTGTTGAAGTGTATATAGTATTTTCTATGGCTTGTTGTTTTCCTTGGGCCTTTTATTTTGTAGTTGCTTCCTCTCTGACTTCCTTATTCGTTCGTCGCCCCGATTTTCTTAACTTTTCTGGTGGGATTTCTTCGTCTTATTTTTCTTGAGTATGTTGAGTGTGCGAGTGAGGAGATGCATTTCCCTGCTGTGATGATCCTTGTGATCCCTTCATGGAGGAGTCATCTTCATCTGACTCGTCAACAATGTCGATTGAGGGAGGGGCAGAGGGAGGAGGGGGGTCTGTAACTGCAGGTGGAATTTGCCTTGAAGAGGATTCTCCGAGCAAACCAAAGGAGTTGTGAGTAAAGGGAGGGGGGGGCGTTGCGGGGGGGAAGAGGGGGCCTTTTTTGGAGGGGATTTCAGAGAGGGATTTTGGCGCGAGGGTTCAGGATTGGGCAAGGGACCTGAGGGCCCTAATCGTGAACTAGTGTTTTTGCCGCTGGCAGCTTTCTTTTGAACCTGTTGCCGGCCGTCTTCCTGATGTGATGCATCGAATTCTGAGGGTTTCTTATTGTTGGGGCAATTCTTTGCAAAATTTATGTATTTGTGACATGATTTGCAATTGAACGGGAGATGCTCATAGTCTAATTTCTATATGTGGATCCAGTCGTTGAGCTTTAGTTTTATTGCTTTCGGAAGCCCTTTTTCTCGATCTACTTCCACAAAGATCCTAGCATGGGAATAAAGGCTAGATCTGGGTTCTTCCCTATATATGTATTTTCCCAAGGTATCTCCTATGCTTTCCAGGACTTCATCACCCCAGCAGTGGAAAGGCGGATGAGGAATTCTTACCCACACTGGCACTGTAGAGGGAATGCCATTTTCAGGGTTGAAATATTGTAAGGATATTTAGACACTTAGGAGTTAGTTAAGATCTACTTGGTCTAATATGTCGTTAGGTAAAAGTGTGTTTCTTTAGTATGCATTAGTATGCATTTGTAGTTAGGAAATCCGACGGTCACGATATGTTCCCGACATAGA
>SNQJ01S0019134.1:210659-256068 GCA_010110895.2 Picea sitchensis
TATTAAAAAAACAATTAAAAACATACATTAAAAAATAATTGAAAAAAGGTTTAAAAAAAAAAAAATGAAAAAACAAAACATTAAAAATTAATTTAAAAACCAAAATACAGAAGTATGGGGGAGGGAGATTCTCGGATTCTCACTCTGCTCCTCGATGCCCACCCCATCCCCCTTTCCTTCCCCCTCTCTCACTGCATCTCCCGTGGACCACCACAATGAGTAGAACCCTCCGCTCAGTCGGTGATATGTGGGCGACACAGTGAAATAGGGGGTAGGGATGGGGAGGCCGAGAGGTGACGGGAGGGTAGGAGAGAGGATGACGGGGTGGTTGCTTGAGGGGGGGATAGGCATGATTCCAAGAATTTCCCTGCCCCATACTTTGGTTACTTATTTTTATTTTTTTTCAATTGTGTTTAATTTTCTTTCTTTTTAAAATGATTTTTTGGTTTGTTGGTTTAAAATTTGTTGTTTAAACATTATGTTGTTGTTTTTTTTGTTTTTTTTTTTTTAACTATTTTTTTTTGGTTATTTTTAATTTTTTCATTTAAATTTATGTATTTTGGAGGTATTTTTGTATTTATTTTGATTTTTTTAGTTTTTTATAAAAAAAAAATCATTTAAAAAAACTTAATTGTATAGTTTTTTTCCATTTTATTTATTTTTAATGTAATATTTAAAAAAAAAAATTAATAAACAAATTTTCAAATAATGATTTAGGAGCTGATTTTGTGTTTTTTTAATCTAGGATGGTACAAGTTGTCAAAGCCAAGGTATCAATTAATTCATAATTTTAACTCAAAAAAATGGTGCTAGTAGTAACATTACTTTTCGATTCAAGGGTCAATTTTAAGGTTTTTGTCCAATTGTCAGAATTGTGATTTCAAACAAGCTAGAATTTTAACCACCCCATGAAAAAATGGGTGTTATCGATAGCACCACTTTTTGATTCAGGGGTAAAAATAGCGACTAAATGCGACGCCTAAATAAATGATAACTCTAGAGAGTTTTTATTGAGTTGGTAGCTTTGTTTTGGGCCAAAATGATAGCTACTAAGAATAATAAAAGATCTTGAACATATACTGAATCTTTAAGTACTATCTCTACAACTCAACCAAATCCACCACATTAGGGCTTATCGACCTTGGTTGATCCACCTTCTTAAAAAATGAAAGTCTAGATCTCACAGGTACAATGTCAACCACTTGTCCATTGTTCGATGTATTATTGATAGTTATTTTGTATCCACTCTTTTCTTTACATCAAATTTTGCTCACTCTTTTGTTGTTGAAGCACTATACATTGTATTATTGTTGTAACTCTCGTTGGGGTCAATTTGTCATAAGCTATGTTCACATGTTGAATATAGTGACATTGTTAGCTTGTGCTTCATACTCTTGCGAATTTATTAATGGTTGTGGACTATTCTCTTTATCACCACTTCCTTGGTTGCTTTCGAGGATGAATGTTGTATATTGTGAATGGTATGGGAATTCTCTCGATTTTTAATGTTCATTCTTTCTTATCGAACACACTTTTAATTTGTTGGATGTAACTCTTAAAACACATAATCTATTCTTGGTCTTTAGAGAAAGATTGGGTTATTGTGCAAATGGTAGAGGTGGGTGCAAATGGTAGAGGTGGACTATTCTCCATGCAAAAGAAGTGGACTATTCTTCATGCCATTTGCACGTCTTTCTTCAATTTATGTCTAACACTTTGATGTGAAATAGGTTCTCTATTGATGACTTGTAGGTTATCCCCAATCCTCAAAGCGTGCCTCGAGGTTTGGTGCTAATGGTAGATTGTTGGACTATTTGCTCTACTCTTTACACTTTCCTTTTGTTTCATGTCAACTTGGTTGTCTTCGAATGCACACTCCTAGCTAGGATAGGATATTAAGTAAGATATATTAGATAGGACTAGGTTAAATCACATATTTCATCCACATATTAGTTGCAACTCATTTAAAGCATAAGAAACCAATAGCATACTGATCTTGAACTGATAAAGCTCAGAGAACCAACTAACAACTGAGTTGTATCCAAAGGGTTTTCCATTTCAATGAAGAAAGGTATAATTGTGCCCTTTTGTTGAGTGATCTTTTGTAGTTGATACGGGACACTTTCCCACCTTCCCACTTTAACATTTTGGCACTAGAAGGAGGCCACATCCTTACACAGATGATATTCAAACTAATTTGCATAGAATTTCTGTTAGCAAAAATAACCGCAACTTACCACATAGCCGACGAATCAATGAAGAGGACTTGTAACAACCTAAGCATACACCAAGTCCATGTCCTAATTTTGAAGACACCATGGTACAATTTGATAAAAAAAAATACATGTACAATTTGAATTTGAATTGTAATATATTTTTTATCCTTCTATACAACTTGAAGTTCATTTTTCCATTCGTACTCAAGAATATTGATCTTTCCCTTGTATCACCTAAGCTTATGCTTATAAAATCATTGTTTTTCCAACTATGGATGAGTTGTCTAGACATATAAGGCGAATTGTAAATCAAACCAAAGAAGAATCCCACATAGGGAGTATAGAACATTTGATTTATCAATCCCTTGACGAAATACCTAAACCATTAAATCAAATTCCCCCTTCCCCTACTCCTAATCCTAAACATTTGGAAGATTCTATATTTGTTCATTCCAAAGATGAATTTACTACCTTCTTGTTACATAATTATATTATACAAACTATGGTTGGAAATCATAATCAACCCACTTGGTAAGACCGAGGTGCATTGACCATACTCGGTCAAGCCCATCACATACCTAAGAATACAGACTAATTTCTCCCCAAGTTTGATCCAGATAAATCACGACTTCCCAAAGATCTCATTAATATATTCATACTATCTATCCAATTATTAAGTATATAACATGAAGATGTGGTATGCCATTTTTTTCCTCGTACATTTGAAAATAAAGATTCTACATGGTATTCTAATTTAAAAGTTAGTTCTACTACTAGTTAGAATGATTTCAAAACCACATTTTTTACTAAATTTGATGATGAAAGAACCCTTATAGGTATATTCTTAAATTCATATAGAATGAATATAGAGCCTAAAGAACAAGTAAAGACTTCAATCAAAGATTCACCATCATATTGAACAATGCTCCAACTAGATCTAGATAGCGCAAGATGTATTGATAGAATTTTATTCTACAACTATAACTCTATCAATTTCCATGCCCATTAAAAGAGCAGGAAAGCACACATTAGCAAAGGATTTTGAAGAAGCCTACAAGATAGAAAAGGAAAAGGTGATCCTTAAGGGAAACCCTAGTCTAGAGGAGAAGAAGAGTATCCACATTGCAAATAAATATATGATATTAACAAACCCTAATACAGAGTCTAAGGATAAAGATTCTACATACATGTAATCTCTTTTGTGTTTGTTTCAGAGGATGTAAAATGACATCACATATTTGAAAAAGAAAAGTGGAGAAGACAGTTTGAGGAAAAATCCATTTAATCCATTTTTCAAGAAAATGATAGCTACTCCGAGGCCACTAGAAGCATCTATAGTGAATCTTGTTAGGCTATAAGATGTAGCCATAGACCACTTCTAACTTGCTCATCAATCCAATCATTGAGAGAAGCCATGCCCACAATTCATCAATGTTGTATATCATGTCTTTAATGAAGGCATAAAATAAGAGGCTACAACCAAAGAAGTGATCAAGAAAGAAGTAGTTGAAGAAGTAGAAGGAGAAGCTACAATCATTTTATGGGCATATTCCTTAATTTCACAGGCAAGGAAGAATAGAAAGCCATGCAAGAAGTGCATGCAAAACAAACAATAAAGAATGATTATGTACTTAGAAGTAAGCAAAGTGATGCATCACTACTCCACCTTTGTCTTCTCCCACAATGACCAAGATAGCAATCATTGTAGCTCCTTCCACATCTTCAACAAATCCTTTGACACCTTTGACAAGCATTTCATCAACCATGGAAATGGAATACAATATTTTCAATGATATGAAGAAAATTATAGTGAATGTTTACTTATGTGTTTTATGTAGTATCCCTTAGGAAAGGAAACTATTTCTAAAGGCATCAGATGAACCAATCGCCACAAAGAAGAAATTTGTGGTAAATTATGCAATTGTCGAGAGGAAGTCAAAATCTAAAATCTTGGGTTTTCCTTTTAAATTTTAATATATTTAATCATAATTTTCATAAGTTCTTGGTTGATTTAGAAGTTGTATCATCATACTCGGTATGTCAGAGACTAAACATGAATCCTAGAAAGTATACCATGCACATCATCCAACTCGAAAAGTTAGATGTAAGGGTAAATAGTGAATTGAAATATGTTTTGATCCAAGTTGCTTCTAACCCTCATTTACATCAAAATATTGATATAGTCATGGTTGATATTATTGAGGCCTATGGGATTTCAGTGATTCGAAATTAGTCACAGAAATTGAATGGTTACTTTGTCGTTGACTAATCTCACATGTGGCTTCTATGGAATGGTATGCCCTATAATATCTGAATTTACGAGGAAATACATATGAAATATATGGTTATTGAACTCAAGGGTAAACATTATCGAATTATGTTTCTAGGCATAGGTTTTGGAAATTACTTCTTATCTTCATCCTCTTCATCAAATAAACAATATGACCTACTTCACTCTACTCAAACTAATATTACTCATTGGAATATAGTATATTTAGATAATGTTGGTAATTATAACATAGATTTTGTAAATAATAAGTGGCCTTTATATTTTGATGGTAATAAGTTATGGGAAGGCATGGGTGTAGGATGGTTGTGGATCGATCCAAAGGGAAGATGCACCTTAGTTTCTTGTACACTTAAGTTTGAATGCACCAACAATACCATAGAGTATGAGGCCTTGGCCTTTGGATTCAAGAAGGATCTCAATTAAGGTGCCAAATTTTTAAATGTATTTGGTGATTTAGAAATCGTGAGGCATGTAAGAAACTCAATACATTATCATTCACCTCACTTAAAATGTTACCAAGAAGAGGTATGGGGTTTAATTTAACAATCTGAAGCATTTAATACAGATTCCATTCCTTAAAGAGAAAGCATAGATGATAATGCATTAACAAATGAAACATCTCATTTATATCCACTAGATGAATTTTTGATAGACAAGTTTTTCATTGAACTTGTTTTCAAGCCTTCACTTCAAAATAATTTGACCAATGGAGGGTTTTTAACAAGGATCAATTGATCATTCATTTTTTAACCAATGAGGGCACATTCAAGGATGCAATGATAGATGATAAAGAACATGCTAATTTGATGGATGATTGCAAGGATGGGATGAAAAATATAAATTTTATTAAAATGCCCATAAGTTATTAGATTTTAGGTTACTATGAAAGTGTTTGTCAATTTTCACTTACAATCTTATGTGAAAATTTTCAGATTTGAAAATTGCTTCCTAGTGAGCTAATAGTAAACCCTAGTTGTTATCACTAAACAATTTTACATTGAAAAATTATTGACTGAAAATATATGCAGTGGAAACAATAGGATCAAAGATTAATCATCAATACACATGAGACACAAAATTTATGTTTTGTAACTTTATCAAATTCAAAAATTTTGAGGGAAAAACCACCCCTCCCAGCCAATACAAATCCACCAAAATCTGAGGACAACATTGTCCTCCAATAACTAGAAAAATCAGAAAACCAAACCTCATCAAATCCCTGGAATTTTTCTCTGCCCACAAATCTGTTGCAAACCACTTGTACAACCTGTTGAAGTCACATGTACTGCCACTGACATTAGCCTGTATGAACCTGCTCCTGCCCTGAAAACTTTGTATGGATGTACGTGATTCACCTTACTACAACCCACATATATATGCGATTGTTCCTCACTGAACCTGTTTATACACGATTATGCCTACTGCAACCCGCATACATATGTGATTGTGCCCACTGCAACCTGCATGCATACGCGACTGTGCCCACTGCAACCAATGTAAATGTATGAAAAATGGTATGAACACTTTCGTACAATTCACACAATTTATTCCTTCTATGGTTTCCTCTCTCCTAGGCTAGATTTGCCACAATTGTTGAATTTCCCTTTGTTGAAATCACCAAGCCTCCTAGCACAATTGGTTACTCATGCTAACTCCATCTTGTCTCCACACACTCTACACTATACGAAATGTCACAATGAAATCTCTCATTTATATACAAGTCTTATGGGTCAACATAGAAGCCCCTCCACAAGTCAACATCAAATTAGACTTTCTTGTGGGTGTAAAGCCCCAACACAAACCCACAAATCCCACCACCAAACCCATGAAGCCCCAAATTCATTCCAATGATGGGTTTCTTCAAACAAAGAGTGTAATGTGGTGCCCACGGTGATTCCCACATGCCCAACATCTAGGGCACATGAGAATACCTACCCAAAGCTACAAAAATCAACAGTGTTTACACCATGTTTGTGGGTGCTTCATGAGATTTGGGGTACATGGTGTATGTTCAACCCCTAGATGGTTTGTGATGGATTTTCACATGGAAGATGGTCCATGATGTAATTTCACATTAGAGATGGTTTACTCAATGGTTTTTTGGCATTATTCCCTAATACGTTTGAGTTCCCTTGATAACTTTGGTGTCATCCTTCATGATGACCACATGGAGATGGTTTCTTTCTTAGAGAACATTTCACTTAGTGTTTTCAATATTGGAGGATGGCATCATTCCCTAGGTAGCATGGAACAACTTGGATTCTTATATGGAGGCTTGGAGTTGACTTGATGACGCCTAGGTTATGACATTATTCATGCGAGGGAGCAGAACTAGTGGAGTACATGGCTTAGGAGGATTGATAAATCTTTGGAGGATTCTACGATGAGAGTTGGACACACCTCATGGAGTGCCCTTTCATTTGGATCATTTCTTGTGGATGAAATCACCTTTGTGCTTGACATGTGTACCCTTGGAGTGTAGCAATCCACATCACGTGTGAGCCTACATGTGTTATTGTAGGTTGCTTGTAAGGGATAAGGACTACATATGTATTATTGGCTTCCCTTACCTCTCATATATATAGAGAGGAAGGATAGATCCATTTCTCTCATCATCACCATACTCTTTTATTTGTACTTGTCTTCTCGGATGAAGTCACTAGGGTTCATGAGGAAACCCTATGAGGAGTTATGAATTTTAGAGAGGACATATTGGGATGGAGTTTGATCCTTGTGAGATACTAAGGTTTACTCTTATGAAGAAGATGTTGTTGATGATTACTCATTTACACTCATCATTCTTGTTCATTCTTGTAAAGAGATATGACCAAGAGGAGTGCACTTGTATTGTATTCCTCTCTCTCCCTTGGATCTTCTTATGTACTGTCTTTCTCTCTCTCTCTCTATTGGAGTCACTAGGGTTTCTTGATCTTCTTGGAGCATCTTGAAATCTAGGGTTAGGGTTTCATCCCTTGGAGATTTGGAGATTGAGGTTTTCATATGAAATATTATGTTGTACTTGGAGAAGAGAGGAATAAAATGAGACATCTTGCCTTCAAGAACTTTCTTTAATGATTCATGCTTGTTGGATCTCCTTAGTTGAGCTAAGATTTTCTTGTTTTTGCCTATCTAGGGTTTTGGTGAGATAATGGATGGTACTATCATTGTGATAAGGCTATGGTATGCACATGAAGTTCATATTTAGGCATATTAATGAAGTTTTCATCTGTCCAATACATGTGTGAATTGCAAATTTGACTTTCAATCTTCTATATTATTCGTGGTTCATAATTTCCAGCTATATATGTCTTCCTGATTTGACATAAGTTAAGGGTGATTATGTTAAGTGATTTAACATTATAATTGAATAATATAAGGGTTCTTTTGTTGGTGTATTCATAGATGTAAATACATGTTTTTAGATTTGATTTATGCATGATAAGATTGCCCCAAAGGAATGAAATTTATTGGAACACACTGGTATCTCTTCTCTTGGATTGCTTAGATGATTGGGGTTGTTAAGGATTGAAATATTGTTCATTGCCATTGTTGTTGCGTTTTTATTTCATAACAACCCTAAGGCTGAAAATTCACAGGGTTTGGATCTAGGAAAAATATACAATAGAAGTGATTGTTTTGCATTAAAAGTCAAATTTGAGCATTTGAGCGGAAATTTCCATAGAAATGTTGTATCTTTGTATAATTTATTTGACCTTCGGGATGGATTCAAGAAAGGGATTAATTTTAGAACATGCAACCCCTCGATGCAATATGGGGTAGTAGAATTTTTGACCGAAGCATATCATAAGACTATGAACTTATGTTCTTTTTGTTCAGAATATCAAATAAGAGATTACATTAAGTTGTTCAAGTTGTGTAGATATGTATTTGCTTGGACATACCAAGGTGTGAAAGTATGTGATACTCAAATTACTTCACATATGATACCACTTAAACCTAATACAAATCCTTTTCAATAGAAATTATGAAAGCTCCATGCACCATTGGAATCTATAACACAAAAATAATTCAAGAAGTTACATGATGTCAAGATCATATTTCTAGTGAACCACTCCTCTTGGATAACAAATCTCATTCTAGTGCGGAAGAAGAGTGACGAGATAAGGTTGTGTGTGGATTTCCACAATTTCAATCAAACTTTCGAAAATGATAACTACCATGTTCCACCCATGGAGATTATCTTGCAACTCGTGACAATTTTGAAAATGCTATCATACTTTTAGGGATTTTTTTTGAACAATCGCGTTCTCATCTCAAATAAGGATCATTTGTAAACCACTTTTAGGACCAAATGGGTCACATGCATTCAAAAGAATGCAATTGGTTTGGTTAATGTTGGTGAAATTTTTCGATGCATGATGGATATCGCTTTTAGTGATATTATTAATTAAAACATGGTCATTTACATGGATGATATCATGATACACTTAAAATAAAAATACTTGACAAGTGCCAAAAAGTATGGGATTTCTTTGAATCCCAAGAAAAACATAGAAAAGCATATTTGTTATGGCAAAAGGAAAGTCACCTAGCCACATCATTTTGAAGGATGGTATACTTATTGATATAGAAATAACCAAGGTAATCAGACAAATCCCACCACCACACAACAAGAAGGTTATGCAATCATTTTTCAAGAAGAATAAGTTTGTAAGGAAATTTACCTTCAACTTTGTGAGATCATAAAACCCCTTCTAAATATGATAAAGGAAAATGAAATCCTCCAATGGGTAGAAGTTGAGAGACAATATTTTGAAAAGATAAAAGTTTATCATTGCCCCTCCAGCTTTGTCTAGTCCATCTTTTGATAAATACTTATATCTATATACATTTTCATCAAATTTCTCCCTTGTTATCGTACTCACTCAAAAATATAAGGAAGGGAGTGAGCTTTCAATTTCAGCATGAGCATGGGTCCTCAAGGTTCTAAACTCAATTATTCGATGGTTGAGAAACAAGCATTTGTTGTGGTTAATGCAATTAACCAGTTCATGCCTTACATGTTGAAAAGACACACAAAGGTGATTGTTTCTTATGATGTTAGATCATGGTTCATACAGAAAGAGCTCGGTGAAAGGAGATGAAACTAGATGATTGCAATCTAGTAGTATGATCTCAACATTAAGGTAATGACCATTGTTTGAGGACAACGATTATGTAAACTAGCAGCTAAGGGACAAGACTATGTTATCACAGAAGAGGTACAATGGGAAAATGGAGCATCAATGTATGCATCAAATGCCCTCTATATACCTATAATATAGGTACACGGTACCATGATTTGAAGCATTATTTGCAATGCATATGGAGTCCTAGTTACTTAGATGCTAGGAAAATAAGAGTTGTGTGACTTAAGTATGCTCAATATCGACTCGTCAACAAAATTCTACTCAAGAAAAACTATGATGGGGTGCTATTGAGATACCTTAAGAAAGATGATGAAGAAAAATGATTGCAAGGCTTGAGAAATGGTCCAATAGGTGGGAATTTCTCTAGAGATACCACCACTCGCAAAGTGTTAATAGTTTGATATTATTGGCCTACGTTGTTTAAAGATGCACATGCACACCTAAGAAAGTGTAAAATATGTCAAACATGTGCATGAAAAGAAACCAATGCTTCATTTGCAACCCATTGTGATAGAAAATACTTTTGAGCAATAGGAATTGGACGCCAAAGGTGACATCGGTCCACATTCTTTAAAGCAACAAAAGTATATTTTAACTAACAAAGGCTACTTCACTCGGTGGACAAAAGTTGTTCCATTGACACATGTGAACAATTCAACAATTATTCAATTCATAGAACACGATCTCATCACTAGGTTTGGAGTTTTGTTTGTGTTAATGTTTGATAATGCTTCTTAGTTATCAGAAGTGGATTTGACTAAATATGCTTTAGGGAAAGGAATAGTCTTATGCTACTCGACCAACTATTATCTGCAAGGAAATGAGGTTGTGGAATCAATAAACAAGAAATTGTTTCACATCATCAAGAAAATGGAGGTTGATCATCACTGAAATTGGCACAATGCACTTTCAAACACATGGTGGATGGATCAAGTTACCTTAAGGTAGCATAAGGAACTTCTCCATACTTTCTCATATATGGAAAAGACACAATCCTACCATCAAACATCTTCTTTCACTCTTTGCAATTATCTCAAGTATCAAGTGTTGAGCACTCCTCCATAGTGCAAAAATGAATCAATAGTTCATTAAAGTTAGAGGAGAGGGAAAAAGACAGTAATAAATTCACTACTCACCAAAAGATTGTTAAGAACTTATTACCTCCTCATTGATCGATTGATTGCTTATGACATTTTATGATGTGATGTGTCTTCATGTCCCTATGCATAAGTATTATGCTTTGTTGTCATAGGTGACATTGAAAGGCCAATTTAGAGAATAGCCACATATCAACCAACATGAGATTGTGTGTAAGGCTAAGTACTCAGTTAATGAGTAGAAGGGGATTAACAATGTTTGCATATGGGAATGACACAAGGTAGTGTCCAACGTGAATTTAAATAATATGGAAGTGATGTTGGGTCGTGTCTAACAATGAAATTTCATAAGAATGAAGACCACACTATTGCATCACATGATTTACAATGATGTCACAAAAAACACAACATAAACATGGTGGGTGGCACTTTAAGTGTCAAAATTAAGGACATGGTCAAAGCCACACATGAAAATTGGATGTTTGTATTTGTCTAAGCATATTATATGCATTCTCACTCATTGAAAATCTTGCGGAAGAGTTTCAAACTAAATCGAAAATTTTACCAAGTGTTTCCTCATAGGCATAGTGGGATCCCAATGACCTCCTTTGCAAATTAAAGTCAAACTAACATAATAGGATCTCAACAATGTCAAGCATCTAGATCAAAGCCTAAATGATAAGGATGAAATACAAACAAAAAAACTTGGATTCCAACCAACGCTTTTGCATATGGGTATGATGCAAGGCAGTGACTAATGTGGGTTTAAAGCATATGGCAGTGATTTGGGGCTACGCCTAACAATGAAATATCAAAAGAACAAAGAATACACCATTGCTTCACGTGATTCAAAATGATGGTGCCATAAACACACGATAAATGCAGTGGGCATGACACGTTGAATGACAAAAACAAGGAGATGGTTAAAACCATTGTATCCAACCACTGTATCCAACAAGGAGAACAAAATGATGCATCCAACCACTCATTGGAAAGGTCTCTATTTCTACTACACTCAATAAGTATTCCATCAATCTGAATCTGTACGAGGGAGTTAAAGGTTTATGAAGGCTGAGAATTGAAAAGTTTCGTTGATGCTTAAGTTAAATTTTTTAATGTTTGTCAAAGTTGCTCGAAAGTGTTTTTTAATCGCAATTTCCATGATGAAGTGTAGTTATGGTGTCCAAAATCAAGTTTGGAGGCTTGTTTCAAAGTGTGATTAAGCCTCAAGCCTTTGGACCCTTAATCACCCCATGTGACCACTAGAGAGTTGAACAAGCTATGAAATCAATGTGCAACCATGGATTTCTAGATGTCTAATAGTTCATATCATTAAAGATGTTTCAATAGTCAAGAGATGAAAATCTTAATTTATGTATCAATATTAAGCTTTATTTGTGCTCCAAGGTGGTTGATTTACCTCTCTCCCTTGAGGTGGGTGAAATTCGGTTGGCCCAAGAAAAATAAAAGACAAAAAGACAATTTTTAACCCAACAAAGGCCAAATCGTTGGCCTAAGCGGCCAACGGACCCTCACTGCGATTTGGTTCGCAGGCTCTCCAAGCAAACAATTGAGAGCCCAGAGATGTCAATCTCTCACTTGGCAGCCCAACATCCCTTCATGCCTAGTGAAATGCCTCTTTGACTGTAACTCAAACGATTTGGGGATTTATTGGTAGATCACTCTCTTAGTGACGACATATAATCTCTTCTACCGAGTGATTTGGTGCCAAGCATTTACACTCATTAATTTGAGTGTCATTTCGTCTCTCAACAACTTGGGAGGTGAAGCATTGGGTTTTAAAAGGGAAAAAGGTTGCCATTCTTCTCCCATTTCTCCATTATTCTTCTCTTTGTTTGATTTTTCATGTTCTGCAAGCTTAGACATTGTTGAAGCCATGGTAGCAATTAAACTCAAGGAAAAACCCTTTGACAAACCATATGCAGGAGGGAGAGTGTGTGGCTCAATGGAAGTCGGTTTGTAGATGATTCAATGACCAAAGCAACATATTGGTGAGTGTATGGTGGCAGCAATGTTTGTGTGAGATAAACCAAGTGAAAAACCTTCTTGTTTTCAGCCATGGAAAACAAAACGTTGGGTTTTTAATGCCCAGAACAACTCTTTCACTTATAAAAAAAAACAATTTTCCATTATTCCCATTGCAAGAGAGTAGCCAAAACATAAACAAAATCGATCTTGCACTAATGGAATGTGTTGTAAGATTTTGCCATTGTTGAAAATGAAAGAGAGAAGCTTGCATTGGGGTTCCAAGCATTCTTCGTTGAGGTGGGAATGAGTGGATTGGAAATCATTTGAGGAATCTTCATTGTCATCGTTGTTTTGCATTGTAATTTTCAACTCTAATTTGTTTATTTCAAAATGAGATCATGGATAATTTATGTCGGAGCCATTGCCTCTCTTGTTTCATTTTGCTCGTTACACTTGATGATTTTATTGCAAATCTGTAAATCAGATCGAGTGCTAAAGTTTGAGTTCATTCTTACATTATAAACATGAGAGATCCCAAGGAAGAAGAGACAAAGAACTATGCAAGAGAAACCATGCTCCAAAATTGAATTTGTTTGCTAAAACACTTCAGTTTTTGGACTTGTAAATTAAAATTATAGCTTTTATGTATTAACACGTTTTTGTTTCAACTTCACCATTGGTCTGATTTAATGTTCTAACTTGCATAAACATTTCAACTCCTATTGAGGAGGAATTTGCATTCAAAAGTTTCAAAACAAGCTTACATTTCGTTGTATTTTTATGTATAATTTGCAATTGAAATTCATGCATCGGAGACCATCTTACAAAATCAATGATTATTGGTTTCGCATAAAGAATCCATGTCCAGTTAAAGGCTTGCATGACCATCATGCCCTTGCATGATTTCAAAAGAAACAGATTTAACCAATGACATAAAAAAGAACTAGTCTTCTTTCACAAAGAAGCCATACAAGTAATTATTAGTAATTATTAGGTTTATGGTTTTATTGAGTAAAGAACTTCAAGATCTTCTTTAGTGGAAACCATTATCCACCAGTGAAAGAAGCCATAGAAGTAATTATTAGGTTTATGGTTTTATTGAGTAAAGAACTTCAAGATCTTCTTTAGTGGAAACCATTATCCACCAGTGAAAGAAGCCATACAAGTAATTATTAGGTTTATGGTTTTATCCACCACCTTTAAGCAAAATCACTCATCTTTTTCTTATATAGAGAGATTGAATCACTTGTAAAATTTTATTGCTTTTGCAAGCTTTCTCCAATGGATCCATGGAAGTTGTTTCATGTTGTTTTGTAGATTTTAGACAAATGAAGGAAGAATTTTTCTAAGCTAAAATGGCATGAAGGGACAAGTATTTGAGAGCATGTTCCAAGATCATATATGAAAGTTTTCACCATTTGTTTCAAGATAACATGGAAGTTCTTACCATTTGCTTCAAGCTATTAAATTCAAGGAGAAGAATACCACATGTGACTTCAAACTAGACATTTAACGAGACATATCAAGGCAAGGTTGAACAAGCCAAGGAAGTAAGTGAGAGACCAAAAAAATTGTATTCAAGTAAATTCACAAAAGAACAAAACAACAAGAATGAAAAGACAAATCATCTCCATCCAAAACACGAAAGAGGAAGTCTCCATGGTCAAGTTCTCGATTGTAATTTGAAAGCACAAAAAGGCAATTTTAAGAGGATGAACTACAAGCACAAAAGGACAAATTGGGGAGAAAGAATGCTTGATAGAAGAAATGTAATTTTTCAATCTATTTGGAGTAAGGACAAAAACATGTGAAGTAGATTAGTCAAATAGAATTGGGAGGCCAACTTTCGCAAAGGTTGAAGGCCAAGAGTCGAGTAGTTAGAAAGCCAAAAATCATTAGGATTTCTTTATAAAAGAGACCTTTGAATTCTTGCAAAGGGTCCCTCATTTGGCTTTGTAATATATCTTCATATGTTGAATGGAGTGGCATTGTTAGTTTGTGCTTCATACTCTTGCGAAATTGTTGATGGTCGTGGACTATTCTCGCTTCACCACTTTCTTGGTTGCTTGTCAGGATGAACATGTCTCTTGTGAATGTCGTAGCTTAATCAACATTCTCTTTCTGATGTTCATGCTTACTTACCATATACACTGCTAACTTGTTGGATGTAACTCTAGAGATACATAGGCCATCTTTGATATTTAGAGTAATCTTGGGTTATTGTGCAAATGATAGAGGTGGACTACTCTCCATTCCCTTTGCATGTCTTTCCTTGAATTATATCTAACACTTTGATACAAAACAAGTTCTCTCTTGACAATTCATAGGCTATCCTCGATCCTCAAAGTGTGCCTTGAGGTTTGGTGCCAACAGTGGATTGGTAGATTATTCTCCCAACTCTTTGCACATTCCTTTTGTTTCATGTCAAATTGGTTCTTGTAAATGCATGCTCCTAATTAGGATAGGATAGAAAGTTAGATATGACTAGATTAAATTACATGTTGCATCCATGTATTAGTTTCATCTCATTTAAAGCATAAGAAACCAATGGCAAACCAAGCTTTAATCGTTAAAGCTTAGAGAACCCATCGATAGTTGGGCCATATACAAAGGGTTGGCCATTTTAGTGGAGAAAGGTCTAATTGGGTCCTTTCAACTGGCTGAACCTATATAGTTTACATGAGACACTTTCCTATCATACCATTTCGCATTTGATGTCCATGACATCAACCATTTACTATCACACTTATCTTGCTATTACATAACCTATTCAACATGCAGGTTAGTTTACCACAGAAGTTCATGCATAACCATATATTATTGTCACGTGATTATATTTAAAACATATCATTAAACTTGATATCCACGTACCAATATCCTTTAATCAATACTTGCATGCAAGAATTAAACCATATAACATTTGTCATTAACAACATAACAATAATCATTCATAGTATTTACACATGTAGGTCCACATGTCCATAATTCGAAGTGCCAATGTTAATTAATGTTTCACAGATAATACGAAAAATGAAAATACAATTAGACCATAAGTAAATTTAGTTGCCTAGGTCAAAATGGGGCATTATAATAAGATCCATTATTCCTCTCTTGTTGATCTTGACACCAAATTCCAAATGCATTCAATGGCTCACACACACGTATTCTGTCTTTTGGAGTCTTGGCCTTATCCTAGTCTACAACATGTATCAAAACCCCTACAATATCTTAAGAGTACCATTGATGAAATTCATTTTCAATAGTGCTATGTAGTAACAAAACAAGGAGGATTTGAAGGAGAAAGGGTAAAGATATCATCATCTAATATGGATCCAAGTAGGATTATGCTCCCAATATCTTTGCACTAAATCTTTGGGCTCACTTATTTTATTGTTTAAATTAGCCTTTAGTGTGGTGGGCTCACTTATTTTATTGTTTAAATTAGCCTTTAGTGTGGTTGTGTTTAGAATGTACTTCACATGGTGTGGAAACAAAGGATATAATATCTAAAGCTCTCCTTAGGAATACATATTCCTCAACTTATTTAGGTGGGGGCTTTTGGAATGTCCTTTTTTTTCAATTCTCTTTTAGCCTTGTTGACCTTCTTATTCAAGACAAAATAACTCATGTATCATGAAGTATTATCTATGTCGAGGACAAAGATGGTTCTACTGGGTATCATACACCTCAGCACTTAAATTTTGTAAACGGAATTTCAGACTCTCATGAGGGTTAATAATGTAATGCGTCCGTGATGGATCATAGTTAGGTCAGGTACCTTGGTGATCCATCAGGGGAGTTCCTTTTCTATCTGGGTTTATCCCTCGTGTTGTCGAATCAAACAAGCTCCTCGAATCGAATTTCCCTTGAGTTTTTCCCTCCATGGACTTCCTCCAAAGTGGTGGAAGAAGCCTGTGGTCTCATCTAATCGAGTAACCTCCTTAGGATTATTGTAAAATGACTATGACAGCAAGGTCTCAGTTTCAAGGAATTCTCACGAGTCTAGATAGTTTTTAATTCAATTAAATTTAAAAAATTTAATTAATTAATGGTTTTGAGCTAAACATTGTAAAAACTTCCTCTTTGGGATTTGATAGGGGGTATTTGTGCTCAAAAATGAATGGAATAGCACACCCTACACTCATGGACCAAGTTTCAACAGCCGCAAGTTCTCTTACTATGTCTAGCCCACTTAGAGTCAGTCAGAGCCAAAACAACAATTTTAATTACTAAAAATGACATTAGTCAAATGTCAAAATTATTGTAATTTTGAGTTAATTAGTGATGTAAAGGTGGCAATGAGCAAGCTAGACCCTCCTCCTAACTCTACCCAAACCTATCCTAACCTTTTCCCAAATTTAATTCAACCTCTAATTCACTTTTTCCTTCACCTTTCTAATTTTTTCCCTAAGGGGAAAAACGACCCACCAACCAATCCAATTCCTAGTTTTATGCCTTGAAACTTGGAAAGGACCCTCCACACATGTGGTGCTCTAGACACATAGACATACCAAAACCCTAACCATACCAAAACCTAACTCTAAAACCTATTATAACCCTTTCCCACCTTTTTACACTCAAAAAATATGGCCCCCTAGGAAAAGTGACGTTTTTCCTCGGTGGAGGTTGTTGTGACTTATTTGGGGCCCCTCTCATGAGTTGCTATGACTTCCTTTGACCCCCACATCACCTCCTAGGATAGTCCCCCTCATTTTTTTTCATTAATTTCCTTCATTTGCTTCACACTTTTTTTGGGGTCTCCAAGAGGAGTTACGCCCCCTCTGATAAACTCCACAAATAATTTTTTAAAAATTATTTGGACCTTCTCACCTTCTTTGGCATCAATCCTAAGGCCTCCCACACCTCTTTGCTTGATCCCAAATTCTACTTTTCTACACACCATAGATCTAGCTTTCAAAACCCTAGATGGTGTGCCCCACCTCATTGGAGATTTGCTCATTTGATGGTTTTGACACCTCACTTCATCCAAGTGCCTCTTTGCCTCTTGGGGTATAAAGAGAACCCTTTCTCACTCTTTTCACTCACCAATCTTTTGTGCTAACACTATTATGCTGAATTTCTCACTTCCATCTTCTTGCTCTCACATTTTAAGCATCCATTCATTGCTCTTTGGAGGTCTAGTAGCAAACTAGTGGCTACAACACTCCTATTTGCAATGAGAAAAGCTTTGGAGGATCATTAGCGCTTATGGTTTCTATGCTCCATTCATATGAGGTGATATTGGTTACTTGTTGTTGGATTTGTTTATGGTAGTAGATCTCGGGTACAAGTTATCTTGCTTAGATAAACTAGTTAAAGATTATCACTTGCTAGTTTATGTTTATCTCGGATAACCTAGGATTAGCATCTCTTTCCTATTGTTGTTTAAGAAAATTATCTATGCCATTTTCATGTTTGCACAAAGCTTTTGCAGGTCATTTCAAAGGCTTCACTTAGGATAATATTCCTGAGAGGAGTCTACCCTTGAGGCTTTCTTAACACTCCAAATCTCTCTTTCTTTCTCAGCCATATAATTTTCTCAAGAATCCATTTCCACTTTTTTTTCAGCTTATATATTAGTCATACAGAGGTCAAAATTATCTTTTACATATCATATTTATATTTGTCGGAATTTTCTCAGGTATACACGTAGTACTCTAGAACTTTTTGGTGTTTTTGTAGCATTTCAAAGAAGTTTTTGCTTGTCGCTTTGCAGGACAACGATACATTTTGAGGGTACAAGCTACTCATAACACCTAGGAGGCTTCCAAACTCTTTCTTCTTTGGTTTGGGTAACATCTCTCCTCTTCTCTCTTGACTTTCTATAAGTTTTCTGAAATTTTCTAAGTCTTTTGAGCTCTAAAATCAAATCTAACTTAGGGTAGTTATTCTTTGTTCATATAACTTAGATTAGCTTATATTTCATTCATTTATTGTTGTATAGATCAGCTAAATCTCTTGGTCAAATCGGAGGCTTTACACCAATTCCTTGACCATAGTAGTGTGGTGTTTCATTTTCAAGTTCTTTTCATTTCTAAAATAAACTTAATGTTTATTAGCAATATTAAGATGGTTCTTGCCCGAGGAGTAGGCCAACAGCCTGTCTCTTTCTCATGTATGTGAAGGACATAAGACTCAAATCCCACCTTTTCTGTGCAAGTTTATCTTAGTAGTAAGTTAACTCACTATTTGCCAGCACCTTGGGGAGTCATCCCCAAAATCACTGGGCCTTAAGGAAATAAACTTGTGGTGTTTTTCTTGCTTAGAAGTTGATCATATCTTAGTTAGTCTTTCACTTACATGTTTAGTTTCTTTCTAATCTCTCATATGCCCTTATTTTCATGCTTAATGGTTAGATAACTTGGATATGTGGTTAATGTTTTAGATCTATTGCCTTTGAGTTATTTAGCTAATCTTTAAAGCATATAAGGTGATAATTGTTTATAGATCTCTATCATAAGTTGCAAGCTATTTTGCCTTTTAAAGCTTTTTTCAACTTACAAACCAGCACACCATATGTGATAATGGTTAAGCTGTGTATTAACATTTAAAGTAATCGCCTTTAAGGGAAATAAACTTGTGGTGTTTTTCTCGCTTAGAAGTTGATCATATCTTGCTTAGTCTTCATCTACAAGTTTAGTTTCTTTTCTAGTCTATCATATGCTCTATTTTCATGCTTAATGAAGGATAACTTGGATATGTGGTTAATGTTTTAGATCTATTGCTTTTGAGTTATTTAGCTAATCTTTAAAGCATATAAGGTGATAAATGTTTATAGATCTCTCACACTTGCTAAATTTCCATTTCTTAAAAGTTTTTTCAATCTCATAAACCAACACGCCTTATATGTGATAATGGTTAAGTTGTAGAGCACATTTAAAGTACATTTTATGCTCACAGCCTAGCCACTTTTAGCTCACTCTACCTAGTTTTCATTTTAGCACTTCACACGTATATGGTTTTAACGTTTCACACATTTATGGTATAAGTGCTCACGGCCCTCTTGTGGTTTATCACACACTCACCTTGCACATATGTGATTTATGTTTATGGTTTAATTGCTAATGGTTTAACTCACATATGCTCACGGCCTCATACACTTTTTAAGCTTTTAACACCTTAAAACATTGCAAACATACATATATCATCTCACATGCTTATGGTTTTAATCATCTAAGTGCTTAAAGTTTAATCTTTTATTTCCATTGCTAGCATCTTACATGATTCATGGTTAATGGTTATATGGTTAAATATCTTTTGAAGATCTTTCATGTGATGTTACATTGATGGTTCAAACACTTTGCTATAATTTCCCTTTTATCTTTACATGTTGATGATGGTATAATTGTACTCCTTTCACACGCTTTTATACACTTTTTCTCACGGCCATACTAAAACACTAAAATAAAAGTGTCTAAACTCTTCAAAATACACTCCAACACACCTAAAGACCCACCTCGGTGGTCATAACAACACTTAGTAACATTTAGGGGTCTATAACGCCTCTTTCCATCATCTAAAATCCAAGTTTGAAGGACAAATCCCATTTAAGTGGCAAGACCGGTCTCAAGATTTCATTGGGAGATCTTGTGTCAGAGACTACTTGTTTTGCAAGGGCAATCTGACCTTTGGAAGCTAGGTTAGACTCAGAGGCCCCAAGATCTTGAGCACCCAGTTATTTGGTGGATTCAAAAGTTGAGACACACATCTAGCTTAAGGGGTGGAAACTTAAAAATTTTAAGAAATTACATTAGTTGCATAGATCACTCTTTGTATGTTTGGGGAAAGTAGATGTATTGATAGCACAACACATTTGTGATGTTTTAATTGTGTTATTCATCTTATATGCAACTCTAATGGTGAATGTTTCCTATGCTTAAGTGAATATTTGATTGAAACATTGATATATCTAGTTAATTAATTTGTTGTGGTGTGGATAAAGTAAGTGATTGAAAGTATCCCACCGGAGGCATCACTTGCTTTGATCCTGAGTGCTTGAGTGGTTAGTTGCCAGTGAAGGCAGTCCAAGTGTAGTAAGTTCCACTTGGGGCATGCTAGGCTTAGGGTGTGAAATTGCTTATATCTCTTGTACATTCGTGTATCTTGTATCTACTTGGTGTATATTGCACTAATTCATTAATCTTGTAACTTGACAACACTTAACCATTCTTTTGTATAGATACAACTTTGGTTTGGGGTAGTTTAGTTGGATTTACTTGTAATACTTTGTAATTGAACCACCCTAAAAAATAGTTGACCCAATTGCCCAACCTTAGGCACTAAGTTCCTAGTTGACTTAGTGCTGGGTTGCTTCATATTTAGACTTAGACTTGAACTTGTATTGCTGCTTGTCATATTAGGCCAATTTCCCTTAACCTTTTAAACAATTGAAATTAACTCCTAGAACACATAACTTTAAAATTAACTTAACAACTTATGGACTACCCCCCTGGGTTTCCCTAGGAGTAAGCCTAGAAGGAAGAAGTTCACGTCAAGGTGACAGTATGGGCAGGAACTTAGACATCGGTGGTTCGAGGGCACACGCGAGACTTAGCTCACGCTAGCGTGTGTGTATTAGAACGACAACATCTTTGGCGTCGTTGCTGCGGATAAGTCATTTATCCTTGGTCTAAAACGACTTAACTTATTTTTTATTCCTTAAGAACTAAGTAATAATAAAACTTTAGTCCTTTAAAAATTCTTGAACTTTTTATTGTTAGCTTTGTGTGATTATTTTCCAAGTGGTGGCTTAATTCCATTGAACAAATCTATCAAGTATGCCTATGAGCAATCCTTGTTGGCTACTTGAAATTTCGGGGAGGAAGCACACATCGATATCCAATTCTTGTTCCAAACTTAATAATTTTAACTCTTGTTTTTCTTGTTTTGCTTTGTTTGATGCCCTTGTTTGTCCGAAGTAAACTCCGGCCATCCTACACTCCACTTCTAAATAATTTGACAAGGCATTTTTCAAGAAGGAATTCACATCTTGTTTGTTTCATCTTTGAACTTGAAAAAGTTTTTGGATGAAGTTGGCATGTTGTCTTTCTTTGTTGGATCTTTAGTAATTTTGGGTCCCAAAATTTTTTTCAATGGATGGTTTTGGAATCCTATTGATTTTTCAAGAATTGTTGGTTATCCTCATGAATTATTTGAAGATGCTATTGATAATATTCCCGATTTTGATCATACTCATGCTGATGCTCACATCTGGGCTTTCACCAAGTTTATCGAGAAGTGGTGTGTGATCCACCTATTTATGAGGATGTTCTAATGCAATTATTTGTCTTACCCTTAGCGGTGAACGTGCAATGTCTTGGTTTCATGACTCACCCGACAACACATTCAAGACCATACGTGATTTGTTGCATGCCTTCAGACCGCTTTTGGGCGTAGTCAGCCAGAGGTTCACGATGAATTGGTTGATATTTTATGGAAACATGGAGGGAGAAAAATCTTCCAAATATAAAAAATCGGGTCAGACTAAGTCGACATTCCATATAACCCTACTGAGGAATTTAAGGAAACAACAGCATACTTTCTTTCCATGAAGAACCATGTGAAACCATAAATGAAAAATTTGTATTAAGAAGATCAATTTGAAATCATGGATGATGATTGCTCAGAAACTTATATTGAATATCTCTGACCCCATGGACTTGAGCTTGACTGTGAAAAAGATAAGGAAGTTTATGAGGAAGTTCCAGATGGATCCATAGATGAACCAGTCATCTATTTTGACGAGAGGTGAAGGGAACTTGAGTTTGAAAATGTTGAATATCTAGATGATTTTGAGTTCCACCCACCTCCCGATGAACCAGTCTTTTTGAAGGATAACTTTGAAATTTTTAAGGAAAAACAATGGTACGGCCCGTGGATATGTTCTTCTTCGGGCTTCACCCAAAGGATAAGTTAATGCATAACTATGGGAGTGGGAAGGCAATGTCAGCTTTGTCAATGTCATCATAGTCAATGACATATTATACATTCTCCCACCTTGGATGTACTTCATGACAGTAAAAATATTCAAATTCACCTGCTTAATAGTATTCCCAAAGCACTGGGTTGAAAGGGAAGAAGGAGCATGGTACTTGGTTGGTTCTTTCTCACAAAAAGTTCCAAGTTGGATCAAACTTGGGAAGGGTCTTCAGGAGCATCCCCGACAAGGATTATTCACACTTGTATATCGCTTCAACCATCAGATGGGTGGTTGTAACGAATCTCTAACCTTTCCTTGTATTTAATTTTTGTATTATTTCACTTATTATGTCAATATGTACTTAGAATTTTTATTTTTTTTTTTCAGACTGTTGTATTCATGTAATTTTATTTGTTGTACTTTAGAAATTCCCCATTATGTAAATGTTAAGTTATAATGCTGATTTCATTTATCATTTTGAATGTATACTAATGTTAATTTATGGTGTTCATTTTGGGGAGCACTCTTTTTGTAGATGCTGGATTCTAGTATGATCTCCGCCTCGTTCGAATTGATCAACCACACGTCCCCATGTGGATGTGATGTTGACCGCTTCATTCAAAGATGTGGGTCAACCCATGTATCATGAAGTATTATCTACGTCGAAGACAAAGATGGTTCCCACCGGGTATCCGGGAGCACCCCAACACTTAAATTTTAAACGGATTTCAAGACCCCTCAAGCGAGGGTTAATAATGCATAAGTCCTGCATGGATCATAGTTAGGTCGTACCTTGGGTGATCCATCGTGGAGTTCCTTTCATCTGGGTTTTTTATTCGTGTTGCTCCACTGCATAAGCTCCCCTCGTCGACTCTTGAGTTTTTCCTTCATCGACTTCCAAAGTGGTGAAGACGCTCTGATGGTCTCATTAATCGAGTAACCTCTTAGGATTATTGTAAATGACCACAGCAAAGGTCTCAAGTTTCATGGAATTTCACGAGTCTAGATAGGTTTTTAATTAATTAAATTTTAAAAATTTAATTAATTAATTATTTTTTGAGCTAAACATTGTAAAACTTCGCTATTTTGGGATTTTGATAGAGGTATTTGTGTCAAAATGAATGGAATAGCACAATCTTACACCCATGACCAAGTTTCAGCTCACCGCAAGTTTTGCTATGTCTTAGTCCACTTAGAGTCACTTAGAGTCAAAACAACAATTTTAATTGCTAAAAAATGACATTAGTCAAATGTCAAAAATTATTGTAATTTTGAGTTAATCAGTGGATGTAAAGATGGAAATGATCAAGCTAGACCCTCCTAACCTACCCAAACCCATCCCAAACCTTTTTCCAACTTAATTCAACCTCTTAATTCACTTTTCCCACTTCTAATTTTTGCCCTAAGGGAAAAACGACCCACCAACCAACTAATTCCTAGTTTTATGCCTTTGAACTTGAAAGGACCCTCCACACATGTGGTGTGCCCCCTAGACATACCAAAACCCTAACCCATACCAAAACCTAACTCTAAACCCATTCTAACCCCCTTCTTTCCCACCTTTTTACACTCAAAAAATGTGGCCCCTAGGGAAAGTGACGTTTTTCCTCAGGAGGTTGTTGTGACTTATTTGGGGCCCCTCATGAGTTATGACTTCCCTTTGACCCCCCACATCACCTCCTAGGTGGATCCCTCATTTTTATCATTAATTTCCTCCATTTCTTCATTTTCACACTTTTTTGGGCCCTCCAAGAGAGTTACGCCCCCCCCCCCTTCTTGAAACTCCACAAATGATTTTTAAAAAATTATTTGGACCTCTCACCTTCCTGTACAATCCTGCCTCCACACCTCTTTTTGCTTGATCCCAAATACCTCCTATTTTTTTCACACCATAGATCTAACTTTCAAACCTTAGATGGTGTGCCCACTCATTGAGATTTGCTCATTTGATGGACTTTGACACTTTGACTTCATCCAAGTGCCTTCTTTTGCCTTGGGGTATAAAGAGAACCCTTTCTCACTCTTCACTCACCAATATTTGTGCTAACACTATTATGTCAAATTTCACTTCCATCTTCTTGCCTTTGCCATTTTGCCATCCATTCATCAGTTTTGAGGTCTAGTAGCAAACTAGTGGCTACAACACTATCCTATTTTGGTAATGAGAAAGCTTTGAGGATCATGGGTGTGTTCATGGTTTCCCTTTATGCCCATTCATATGGAGGTAAAAGATATTGCTTACTTCTTGTTGACTTGTTTATGGTAGTAGATCTTGAGTACAAGCATTCATTAGGTAAATTAGTTAAAGATTATCACTTGCTAGTTTATGCTTATCTTGGATAACCTAGGATTGTAGTTATCTCTTCCTATGATTGTTTAAGAAAAACTATCTATGTCATTTTCATGTTTGGTATCTAAGCTTTTGCAGGTGTCATTTCAAAGGCTTCACTTGGGATAGTATTCTGAGAGGAGTCTACCCTGAGGCTTCTAACACCCAAATCTCTTCTTTCATATAATTTTCCTCATATCATTTCCACTCTGTGTTTCTTTTAGCTTACATAATAGTCACAGAGGGTCAAAATTATCTTTGATATTATCATATTTAGTTTGTCGAATTTTCTCAGGTATACACGTAAAATTTCTCAGAACTTTTTCGTGTTTTTGCAAAGATTTCAGCTTGTGCTTTGCTTGTTGTTTCTTTTAAGTGTGACAACGATACATTTTGAGGGTACAAGCTACTCATAACACCTAGGAGGCTTCCAAACCCTTCTTCTTTGGTTTGGGGTAACATCTCCTCTTTCTCTCTTACTTTCTCTCTCTAAGTTTTCTAATTTCTAAGTATTTGAGCTCTAAAAATCAAATCTAACTTAGGGTAATCATTCTTTGTCCACATAACTTAGATTAGCTTATATTTCATTCATTTATTGTTGTATAGATCAGCTACCCCCTTTGGCCAAAATCGGTAGGCTTGCCACCACCTTCACCATAGTAGTGGTGTTTCCTTTTTCAAGTTCTTTTTTCATTTCTAAAATAAACTTACTGTTTGTTAGCAATATTAAGATGGTTCTTGCTTGAGGAGTAGGCCAGCAGCCTGCCTAGTCTCTTCATGTATGTGAAGGACATAAGACTAAAAGCCCTCCTTTTCTGTGCAAGTTCATCTTAGTAGTGTTAACTTCACCTGCCAAAGACCTTTGGGGAGTCCCCAAAATCGCCTTTGCCTTAAGGGAAATAAACTTGTGGTGTTTTTCTCATTAGAAGTTGATCATCGCGGGTTAGCCTTTCATCTACAAGTTTAGTTTCTTTCTAGTCTATCATATGCTCTTATTTTCATGCTTAATGAGCTGATAACTCTTGGATATGTGGTTAATGTTTTAGATCTATTGCTTTTGAGTTATTTAGCTAATCTTTTAAAGCATATAAGGTGATAATTGTTTATAGATCTCTCACATTTGCTAAGTTTCTTGCATTTCTTAAAGCTTTTTTTCCAATCTCATAAACTTAGCACAACTTATATGTGATAATGGTTAAGTTGTAGAGCACATTTAAAGTACATTTTATGCTCATGACCTAGTCACTTTTAGTTCACTGCCTAGTTTTCATTTTAGCACTTCACACGAGATGGTTTTAACGCTTTCACACATTTATACAAGTGCTCAATGACTTTGTGGTTTATCATCACACACTCACCTTGCAATATATGTGATTTATGTTTATGTCATTGCTAATGGTTTGCACTCACATGGTACCACGGGCCCATACACTTTTTAAGCTTTAACACCTTAAAACATTGCAAACATACATATATCATCTCACATGCTTATGGTTTTAATCATCTAAGTGCTTAAAGTTTAATCTTTTATTTCCATTGCTAGCATCTTACATGATTCATGGTTAATGGTTATATGGTTAAATATCTTTTAAGATCTTTCATGTGATGTTACATTGATGGTTCAAACACTTTGCTATAATTTCCCTTTTACTTCCTACATGTTGATGATGGTATAATTGTAATCTTTCAAGCACGCTGCTTTATACATACCCTTTGCTCACGGCCTTACGTTAAAACACTAAAATAAAAGTGTCTAAACTCTTCAAAATAATAATCTAACACATCTTAAAGACCTACCCGAGGGTCCTAACGACACTTAGTAACATTTTAGGGTCTTAAACGCCTTCTTTCCATCATCTAAAACGTTTGAAGGACATCCATTAGTATGGGACCATTCCGTGATTTCGCTAGAGATCCCCGCAATGACTACTTCACTTCTGCAAGGGCTAATTTCCGGCCTAATCTTGAAGTTGTGGGTCGTGGGACTCAGAGTCTCCAATATCTCGGTGCTAACTCCAGCCATTTGGTGGATCTTAAGTTGAATCACACACCTAGTTAGGGGGTGGAAATTAAAATCTTTAAGAAATTATATTAGTTGCATAGATCACTCTTTGTATGTTTGGGGAAAGCAGACATTGATAGGCAAACATCCTTGGTGATAAGCTTTTAATTGTGTTATTCATCTTATATGCAACTCTAATGGTGAATGTTTCCTATGCTTAAGTGAATATTTGATTGAAACATTGATATATCTAGTTAATTAATTGCTGTGGTGGATAAAGTAAGTGATTGAGTATCCCACTGGGAGACATCACTTGCCTTGATCCTGAGTGCTTGAGTGGTTAGTTGTCAATGAAGGCATTCAAGTGGAGGGTACACTTGGGGCATGCTAGGCTTAGGGTGAAATTGTTTATATCTCTTGTACATTCGTATCTTGTAATTCATTTGGTGTATATTGGTAATTAATCTGTCAATCCTGTAAACTTGGTAACAATTAACCATTCTTTTGTATAGTTACAATCTTTAGCTCAGTGGTAGTTTAGTTGATTTTACTTTGTAATATTCTCTCTTGTAATTGAACCACCCCAAAATATAGTTGACCCCAATTGCCCAACCTTAGGCACTACAATTTTAGTTGACTTAGGGAAAGGGTCGCTCACATTTAGACTTAGACTTGCACTTGCATTGTTGCTTGTCATATTAGGCTAATTTCCCCTTAACCTTTTAAACAATTGAAATTAACTCCTAGAACACATAACTTTAAAATTAACTTAGCAACTTAGGGACTACCCCCCTTGGCTTCCCTAGGAGTAAGCCTGGAAGGAAGAAGTTCCCGTCAAGGTGACAGTGTGGGCTGGAACTTAGACATTGTGTCTCCGAGGGCACACTAAGTGAGCAGGACTTAGCTCACGTTTGCAAGTGTGCATTATGACGGCAACAAGCCTTATTATTTTCCTTCTTTATTTTGTCTCATTGGCTTCAATGCCACCATTCTCTACCAATATAGAGGTAGTATTTCTTGCATCTTCTATCTTTTTCCATATAGAATTGGTCATCTACTTCCTTGCCACCTTATTTGGTGACTTGACAGTTTTCCCATCACAATTGGCCTTTTGTCAAATCCCATTTTTCTGATCACCTCATCAAGTGACTTAGCTCACTTTTCCATCTAATTTTGTTTTTTGTTGAACTATACTTGGTGGCTTGACACCTTTCACATCTGGGATTTTTCCAAATCCTTCTTGCCTTAGCATATGTCCTACTCCAATAGACTTTGCTTGCATTTAGAATATCACAACACTATTGACCCATGATGTCATTGTCTTGACTTGATATTTCAACCTATTATAGTTTTCCCTATTGCAACTCTTTTCCAACCCTTTTTTTAATTGTGTTGACACCTTGACCACTTACCATTATTTTGTTAGAGCACAATATACCTATTGCTTGTCTGCTTGTCATTTCATTTAACTAATGTTGCACCTACCCTTTTGATCTCACATTAGTGGTATCCACCAACCACTTACCCACATTTCACCTTAACATTGTCATTTGGCATCCCACCGAAGCTCCAATTGCATATGTAACTATACAACACCCCAGGGATTCAAAAAAGGACCAATAAAACATTCAATACAAATACAAGATTGAAGGATGAATGCAATTCTACCAAAGTGAAATGGGAATGCAATGGTGAGGACTTTTGTGCTTGGTTCAATAATCATGCACCATTAGGAATAAGAGAAATCATCAACTCAAACCTCCCATGGGGGAAGCATAGCTCAAACTCCATATTAAGCAACCAATAGTTTTGTTCATTATGTTGATAGCTAGACAACCACCTCCTCCTATTTTGTTAAAGCATGGTATACTTATCATTTGCCCACTTGCCATTTAATTTAGTAAATTTTGTGCTTAATCCCACATTAGTGTCCCACCAATTACTTTCCCATGTACCTATACAAGACCATGGGGATAGATAAAAGACCGAAAAAACATTCAACATGGATACACAGGTTGAAGGATGAATGGAATCCTATTAAAGTGCAATGAAAATATAATGGCTAGGACTTGTGTGCTTCGTCTAATAATCACGCAACATTAGGAATAAGAGAGATGATCAACTCAAACTTCTCATAGGAGAAGCATAACTCACACTTTGCAGGAAGCAACACTTAATATTCATCATCATTCCCTTAATGAGAATGGCTCATTTTATGCCTTCACTACCAACCATCTTTTGAAACACATTGTGCACTAGAATCACCATCTAAATGGACAAATGTAGAAGAGGAACTAGGGTCAACTCACATGAACTAATGCGCTCTATACAAAAGCACAATCCCATCCCTCTTCCTTTACTATACCTTTTTTTCCAACGTCTCGATACACACAATAATCATTATACATGTGAACTCAACAAGTAAACAATTTCTCCCATTAATTGAGAGGCATGTAGATGAGGCTCATAATAAACCTAGTGGGGCCACATAGGGGACTTCTGAGGAAATAGTCAATTAGTCGTCCAACTCTCAGGGTACAATACAATTACTAAAAATACCATGGCCAAAACATAGATTTAAGGGCATTTAATAGTATTTAAACCCAACACTAGCTAATGGCAATTCATGTGATGAGCACAAGGCTAATCAAACTTGTCCTTATGCACATGTCCTTATCCCTATTACAAAAGCATCCAACCATGTCCTTATCCATGTTACAAAAACACCCAACCATTTCCTTAAATTGGCCTTTACTTTTACTTTATGGCAAGCCCATAAACATGTAATTTCCAACTATAAACATACCATAAAATATACATTTTCATTCAACAATTTCAAGTAAAATTGAAGTACCTAGTTGGTGATTCATCAAGATAGTGAACTGTGATAAAGCAACAACCATTAAAAAAAAACAAATAATAGCCCCATACTTTGTTATAAATTAGATTAAGATAGAGAACTAAGCATGCAAATAAACCATTTTACAAACCCAAGAACCATGATAGAGCCATACCAAATTCATTTTCAAAAACCATCATACTTGGGTATAACCCTAGTTCTATGATGAATAAACCCAAAAGAGCATGGGCTTGTTTAGTCTCCAAACCTACCACCCAACTACAAATAATTCATTGATTTACCTCTATAATAAAAGTTATCAACTTTAAACTTAGTGATTTACCTCTATAATAGAGATACAACAATCCAATCTACACCTTGTTTGGAAACCTTCACAACATGGGTTAATGGAAGAGTGATGATACCTTAAATAAGAAGAATTCTTCTACTCGATTTGCCAAATTACATGGGTTTAAGGGCTCAACATGCTAATCTTTTATTCATTCTTTTGATTTTCCTTTGAAATAGGATAGAACTAGTGATAATGTTAGCCCTTGGATCAATGAGATCTCTCTCAATGGCTCCAAGGCCCACTCATCCCCAAGAGAGAGTGGGTAATTTGAAGGGTTTTCTTCCTTATTCATTTTTCTTAGTTTTAGTTGGTCTTCCATCTTCATAGCTTAATTATAATTATTGATCAAAACCATTATTTTGAATATAATTAATAATATTTCATTAGCAATTAGAAATTATAATAGTCTATTAATATCACTAGGAATAATTAAATACTTCCTTAATAATTTGTTTTATTTAAAAAATCATAATGATTATAATATGTGATATTTACAAACTTATAGTATGTTGCATAATGATTTGCATAACTAGATATAATTGAGTAACTCTTTGTATCTGTGATCCTACATAGCATCTCATGGTATGATCATATTAGATGATTATAATGATTATAATGTGTGATATTTACAAACTTATAATATGTTGCATAATGATTTGCATAACTAGATATAATTGAGTAACTCTTTGTATCTGTGATCCTACATAGCATCTCATGGTATGATCATATTAGATGATTGGAGATTGCAAAGAGAGCATAAGTTCAAGTTTTTCTAAGAAAGCCTTTTGATTTTGGATTTTGTAAAATAACTCTTAAGATGATCCAATGCACTTAATTGTCCTACAATATACTGGTTAATGTTATTCCTAGAAAAAAGAAAACAGAAAAAATATACTCGTTATTATTAATATTATTTCAAGAGAAAAAGAAAAAATCAAAATATCTAAACACAAGTATTTCATTTAAATAAATGAGATCAATATAAATTTTAAAATAGCTTTAAAAAATATTATATAAACAAAACTTATTAAAAACATAATTCTATGTTGAAAAAAAGATACCGAACATATAAAAATTTAATTTACTTAACATACTCTGAACATAAAATAATAATAATAATAATAATATATAAATAAAGATTATTAAAAATCATAATCCTATGTTGAAAAAAAAACGCCGAATATATAAAAGTTTAATTTACTAAACATATTCTGATTCAATTTACTAAACATATTCTCAGAAGTTTAACTTATTAAACATATTCTCGTTTCAAAATAAAGGTATCTCCTTCAAAAGCCGTCAAAACATAGAATGAAATAATACCTATATAAAAGTTTAATTTACTAAACATATTCTGATTCAATTTACTAAACATATTCTCAGAAGTTTAACTTATTAAACATATTCTCGTTTCAAAATAAAGGTATCTCCTTCAAAAGCCGTCAAAACATAGAATGAAATAATACCTATATCAGCCCTCTTAAAATCCTCAACTACTTCTAGATAATAGCATTCATTTTTACTTTCCATTATTCATCAGAAATGCGCACAACCTGCTTTCCAATGTTTTTACCTTCAAATAATCCAACAAATGCAGCTGGTGCATTCTCCAAGCCATCAGCAATATCTTCAATATAAATTATTTTTCCTTCCTTTACGTAACCCCTTACCTTCTCCACAAACTGAGGGTACGTCTCCCAATAATCAGGGATAATGAAGCCTTCTATCCGTAGGCGCTTGCTTATCACATACATTAAGTTTCTTATACCTTGGCCTTGCTCCAGATTATACTGTGAGATCATCCCACAAGCAGCAATACGGCCACGGATATTCATATTTTCAAGAACTGCTTCAAGCATCTCACCACCCACATTCTCAAAATAGATATCAATCCCGTTCGGAAAGTACCTGGGAATAAGTGAAACAAACATTTATCAATATTCCCATTAGTGTAAGAAATCGTATCTTAAATTTAAGATTTTGTTCGGAAATCTCCTTATCAATCAGTCAATCTCAATTGGTTTGGTTTGAATACGTTCAAAAATAAAAATGCAAGCATGTTATACAAATAGAATAATGACAATCTCTGAGAAGCCAGAGTCATCTAATATGTCTTTTATATTTAATTGGAAACTCGTATACAGGGAAAATGATTGGTCAGTTTGACATATAATGACATATAACTATCCAAAAAATTAAGCACTATGCAATGAATTAATCATTGGTTTATTGTTTTTCATTCTGTTAGTTAGATGATAAATAGTGTGTATTCAACTGACAGGATACACCAGGCAGTAAGCCAATGAGCCAATGATTTTGGCTCATTGTATGACACTTAATGTTTCCTATCACCAACCAAAGTGATGAAAAAAAAATATCAATTTCATTTAGATAATTTGAAATCTAATAAAACAAATATTTAACAATATTCCAATAGTGTATGAAATTCGTAATTCTAAAATTAAGATTTTGTTTGCAAAATATTAATTGATCAAATTCAATCAATTGAATATAAAAATGGAAATTAAAATAACGACAATCATACAAAAATTAAGATTTTGTTTGAAAAATATTAATTAGTCAATTTCCCTATCACCAACCAAAGTTGTGAAAAAAAAATATCAATTCCATTTGGAAAATTTGAAATCTGGTAAAACAAATATTTAGCAATGTTCCAATAGTGTATGAAATTCGTAATTCTAAAATTAAGATTTTGTTTGCAAAATATTAATTGATCAAATTCAATCAATTGAATATAAAAATGGAAATTAAAATAACGACAATCATACAAAAATTAAGATTTTGTTTGCAAAATATTAATTAGTCAATCTCAACTGTTTTGCATATAAAAATGAAAACATGCTATAAAAATAAAAATAATGACAATCTCTGTTTAGCAAAAGCCGTCCAGTATTTCCTTCATATTTAACTGAAAACTCTTACACTCCACAAACTCCTATAGTGAGAATGATTGATCGGCCCTCATTAACCATTAGGAAAAAATTTAACATACACAGTATCTAAAAGTTATATGATTGACACCATGTACATTGTCCTAAGTAAAAATGAATTTTGAAGACTTGAAATAAAATAAAATAAAAAAAACACTTCAAGGTGCAAAGTGCCCCTTTTCATTCCATTATGACGTTAAGAATCATTTTGTGCCATTGATAAATGCAGGTTAGGTGACAACAAGACTCAGATGTAGAAAACAAATCATTCCATTATGACGTTAAGAATCATTTTGTGTCATTGATAAATGCAGGTTAGGTGACAACAAGACTCCACAGATGTAGAAAACAAAATGAATAGTGGCTGTACAAAATGAAAATATATATATCACATAGCTCAAACATTCGAGTTTTGATTTTGGGAAGAAAGGGGAGTTTCTGTTAAGGTTTAAGTTATTATTAGGTTATTTTTCAATTTACTAGATAACCATAGCATAGGATAGGTAGGATCACTGAGAGAAACACAATCACAAAATACACAGTGTTTATCCTGGGAAACCCTCATGGGGGAGAAAACCCAGCAAAACTTCCTTAATATAGATAGCCAATACAATGCCAAGACAATAAACCAAAACACTAAAGAATATCCAACACCGAGCAATGCACCTCTCTCTTCCTTCTTCTCCCAACTGCAGCTACCAATCTTGTGCACTGGATGATCGAATGAGTGAGTGAGATAATGAGGCGTTGACTTCCTTTATTTATACAAACTCACAGGTGCTGAAAAGGTGTCTCTTCACTGGGCAGGGCCGACTTGTCTTCTTAGTGGTTAAAACCACTGTAATTACCTTGGGGGCTGACTTCTCAATTTGCACAATATATTTAAGGTTTGACCAATCCACAAAAGGGGATTTGGTCAATTACAATGCCTGGCATGATCAATCCACAAAAGGTGATCTAATGAATAATAACTCAATAATAAATAGAATATTCTTTGCAGTTATAATATTTCAACACTCCCCCTTAACAAGAAGGGTATTCTACAACATCATTAGGAGAGAGAGAGGGAAGCAACATCAACAACATCTAGAACATTGACTTGCATATCTATAAATCATCGGAAGTTTTTCTCATCATGAATATCATCATCCACAACAAGGAGTTGGAATGGCATCATCATCATCTGCATTAACATGGATTAGTATAACACTAATACATCATCATCATCAATAACAACACAAGGCTGATACAGCAGCATCACAACACAAAGGCTGGAGCATCATCAACATCAGCACTAGGCTGGAAATCTTCAACACGACGCTGGCATCTCAACAACATCAACACGAAGCTGGAAATCTTCAGCACGAAGCTGGCATCTCAACAACATCAGCACAAAGCTAGAAATATTCAGCACAAGGCTAGCATCAAAACAACATCAGCACGAAGTTGGAAATATTCAACACGAGGTTGGCATCACAACAACATCAGCACAAAGCTGGAAATCTTCAGCACGAGACTGGCATCACAACAACATCAACACGAAGCTGAAAATCTTCAGCACTAGGCTAGCATCAACACTACTCCCCCTTTCGAGGGAGGTCCTTTCGGACTATACCAAGCTTGTCTCGAAAGTGCTCAAACTTTACACGAGACAAAAGCTTGGTCAACACATCAACAACCTATTCATCCATGCCAACATATTGGAGCTTTATGGCTCCTCTCTGCACCATATCCCGGATGTAATGATATCGGATTGCTATGTGTTTTGACTTGTCATGGAACACAGGGTTCTCTGTCATCTTTATGCAACTCTGGTTATCACATAGAATCACGGTTGTTTCCATCTCCAGATCGAATAGACCTGTCAACAACTTCCGAAGCCATATGGCTTCACAATAGGCGGAACATGCAGCAATGTATTCTGCTTCTGCCGTGCTGAGAGTAATACTTGATTGCTTCCTACTCTGCCATGAGGTCATGGATGACCCTAGACTGAAACAACATCCTGAAGTGCTCTTTCTGTCAGAGACACTTCCAGGGCAATCTGAATCGGTATAACCACTCAATCTGAAGTCATGATCTCCATTATAACTGAGACCAAAGTCTAATGTACCCTTAAGGTACCTCATCACATGTTTTGCAGCAACCAGGTGAACACGTATACGCTCTACCAGAAATTGACTCAAGCTGTTCACATCAAAACATATATCTGGCCTGGTGTTCGTCAGATACATCAACGATCCAATGATCTGTCTGTACAACGTAGCATCAATCAATTCTGACAAAGTGCCAATCAAGAGCTTCAACTTTGTTTCCATGGGTGTATTCATGGATTTGCACTCCAGCATATCAAACCTCTTCAGTATTTCAACTACATACTTCCCTTGGTTAAGGAAGATCTTCTTTGGGCTTTGCCAAACCTCAAGACCTAAGAAATAGTGCATTAGGCCAAGGTATTTCATCTCAAATTCTGTAGCAAGCTTCTTCTTACAATCAGTGATGAGCTTTTCTTCTCCAATTAGAAATAAGTCGTCCACATACAACAACAATATAACAAGCTCATCATTCATAACCTTGAAGTAAAGGTTAGAGTCAACTTTACTCTTGGTAAAGCCCAAGCTCGTCAGGAAACTGTCAATTCTTCCATACCAAGCTCTAAGAGCTTGTTTCAATCCGTACAAAGCCTTCTTCAATTTGCATACATGAGTCTTTATGTCTTCTACTTCAAATCCTTGAGGTTGTTCTATATACACTTCTTCTTCAATGACACCATTTAAGAAAGTTGTTTTCACGTCCATTTGGTGTAACTTCCACTTCATCTTAGCTGCAAGGGCTATGATGGTTATGATTGAAGTGTATCTGGCTACAGGAGCAAACGTCTCTTCATAGTCAATGCCTTCCTTTTGAGAAAATCCACGAGAAACAAACCTTGATTTATATTTCTCAATACTTCCATCAGCAACATGTTTTATCTTGTATAGCCATTTGGAAGATACCACATCCTTGCTCTTCGGTCTGGGAACTATTTCCCATACATCATTCTTTATAATGAATTGGTATTCTTCTGTAATGGCATTTGCCAATTCTTTCTTCTGAATGGCTTCTTCAAAGCAAGTAGGCTCCTTCTCTAAGAGATCGCACATCAAAGCCATATAATTGGAGAATGGCTTGGGTTTCTTGCTTGTTTCATGGTTCCTTCAGGGGCACCATACTTCTCTTCATCTTGAATAAGTTCCCTTGCCCAGGCTGGATTTCTCTTATGGGAGATCGTCATCTGGGGAGGTTCTTGAGATTCTATTATGTTATGATCTTCTAGAATCTCCTCATCAGGGGAAGTTATGACTTCCCTCACTGGTTCTACAACTTTGGGAGCCATAGGTTCTTCTTCATATACTTCTTCAAGCTAGCATCTTCTTGATTTCTTGAGTGTTGCATCTTCATCAAAGGTTACATCTCTGTTGATCTCAATCTGATGATAACCTGATATGTATATTATGAAGGCTTTGGAGACCTCACAGTGTTCAACAAATATTCCCTTCTTTCCTGAAGGGTCCAACTTGGTTCTCTTCTCTTTCGGAACGTGTACAAATACGGGACAACCAAATATTTTGAGATGGCTTACTTCTGGCTTCTTTCCGGAGAACATCTCTTCAGGGGTCTTGAACCCAAGTGCACTATGGGATAATTTGTTCTGTACATACACTGTTATTCTCGCTGCTTTTGCCCATAAGTGCATTGAAAGATCTTGATCATGGATCATGGTCTTCACTACTTCCATTATAGTTCAGTTCTTTCTTTCTGCTACACCATTTTGTTGAGAATTGTAGGGAGTGGTGAGCTCCCTCTTGATTCCGGCATCTTTACAAAAGTTCACAAACTCTTTTAAGGTGTATTCTCCTCCATTATCTGTCATGAGTATCTTGATCTTTCTTTCAGAGAGATTCTCTATCAAGGCTTTGAATTCCTTGAATTTACCAAACACATCATCTTTTGATTTCAAAAAGTAAACCCAGGTTTTGCGAGAATAGTCATCAATAAAAGATACATAGTATACATACCCACTAATGGAGGTTGATGGCATTGGGCCACATACATATGAGTGGATGAGCTCAAGACTCCTTCTGCATTACTGTCTCTCTTAGGGAAAGGGTTCTTGATGTTCTTTCCTTGTGCACATCCTTTGCACATGCCTTCATGGTCAACCTTGAATTCTGGTAGACCTGTGACTGCCTTGCTTACATATGGTAATGCCTTGTAGTTAATGTGAGCTAATCTTTTATGCCAAAGTTCACATGGATTCTCAATGGAATGAGTCAAGGTTGCTTCTGAGTGACCTTTTAGCTTATACAAGCCACCACCTTCTTTTCCAATAACAATTGCTTCTTCCATCTATGAAAGCAACTCTGAAGCCTTTCTTATCTAAAGTTGAGATAGAAAGTAAGTTCTTTGTCAAACCTGGTACATATAGTACATCCTTCATCTTCATTGGGGTCCCTGAATCAAGTTTGTAATTCGATTCTCCTACTCCTTTAATAGGGTACTGGTAATCATCTCCAACTGTAACTTTCTGGGGAAATTTCTTTTCTGTAAGGCAAGAGAGAATGTCTCTTTGACCTGTGCTTGGAAGCACCACTATCTATGAGCCAAGTGTCCTCACCAGGTGACACTAATCCTGAGAGGGCAGAGATTAAGACATTGTCTTCAATCTGTTCTTTTATCATCTTTGTGGGTGGCTCTTCATCTTCAACTGTATGGGCATGGTGCCTTTTGTTTCTCTTCTTGTATTCTTCTCTTCTATCTGGACAATTCTTTGTAATATGTCCCATCTTGTCACAATGGTAACATTGGTAGGATGAGAAATCTTTTTCTCTTCTTTGACCTTTCTGAAACTTTTGGAATCTCCCTGGAGGGTGAGATTCTTTATGTATGAATTTGTTTGGGGGGTGAGACTCCTTATGTTGATGAGGTTCTTTCTGGAAGTAAGACCTCTTCCTTCCTCCTTTAGTATGAGCAGCTAGGGCTTGATCTTCATCTCTTGATAGTATTGTTTCTCGGCTAGCCACTCTTGCTTCTTCTTGAATGCATTCTTCCCAAAGACTATCAAAGTGTAGTTTCTCCATTCTGGCATAAATAGTTTGGATGAATGCATCCCAAGGTCTTGTGAGACCATTAAGGGTTGTCATTATGAGTTTGTCTTCATCTAGAGTATCACCAATTGCTTCTAATTGTTCCATGAATTGTGATATACAAGAGAAATACTCTTGAATTGTTTCTCCTTTCTGCATCCTTGTACTTTTGAGTTGAGTTCTTAGATTCATCTTTCGGTTGATGTTCTTTCCTTCATACATCCTGGTTAGGGCATCAAACATTTCTTTTGGAGTCTTCTTTGAAGCCACTTGAGGAATCAAGTGATCTTTGACAGAATCTGCAATGATTCTTTTGGCCCTAACTATGTCATTTTGGTGTTTTTCTTTAGTTGCAGCATCGGTAGGTTCTGGTACATCTTCTTTAATGAATCTTGCTAGGTCATTCTCTTTAAGAATGAGTGCAATCCTATAATTCCAGGCACGAAAGTTTTCAACACCTTCTAGCTTGTCAACAAGCTTAGTGCTTGCAGACATCTTTACCTGGAGCTAGGAAAATGACCAAAAATTGAAAATGCTCAGAATTTAGTTTTGAACTTACTAGGAGATGCGCTTGGCTGAGGCGAGTAGTCTGGTGGAGTTAGATTTTAGAAAATCCAAAATTTTCCCCTTCACACTGTACCAGCGGAATTCTGGACTGGTACTAGTTCTGGTTTCGTGGTTTTTTGGTACTAGTCAAAACTAGGGTTTGGCTTTCCGAAGTATCTGACCACTGAAAATGTGTGCTCATGGTGCCAAAGAGTTCCCTAGGCTAGGGCACACTTTTCTAGATGGTTTTTAGGCTGATATTCCTCTTCAACAAAAAGCCATAATTTTCTTGTACGACAAAGTGACGTTTTTCTTTATCCAGTAAAAGATGCTCTCTTTAGTTTAGCTTTGATACCATGTTAAGGTTTAAGCTATTATTAGGTTCCTTTTCAATTTACTAAATAACCATAGCATAGGTAGGATCACTAAGAGAAACACAATCACAGGATACACAGTATTTATCCTGGGAAACCCTCATGGGGGAGAAAACCCAACAAAACTTCCTTAATATAAAAAGCCAATACAATGCCAAGACAATAAACCAAAACACTAGAGAATATCCAACACTGAGCAATGCGCCTCTCTCTTCCTTCTTCTCTCAACTGCAGCTACCAAACTTGCACACTGGTTGATCGAATGAGTGAGTGAGATAATGAGGTGTTGACTTCCTTTATTTATACAAACTGGCAGGTGCTGAAAAGGTGTTTCTTCACTGGGCAGGGACGACTTGTCTTCTTAGTGGTTAAAACCACTTTAATTAGCTTGGGGGGCGACTTTTCAATTTGCACAATATATTTAGGGTTTGACCAATCCACAAAAGGGGATTTGGTCAATTACAATGCCCGACATGATCAATCCACAAAAGGGGATTGATCTAATGAATAATAACTCAATAATAAATAGAATACTCTTTGCAGTTACAATATTTCAACAGTTTCACTATTTGGTAATGTGAGAACCATTTTACAAACATGATAAAACTCACTTGTATATAAAAAGTAAAAGATTCAAGCATTGCAACATCAAAACAAAATATGTATAACATACCTAGTATGATAATTCTAGTGGGCTTAGTGGGTAAAAACAAAATGTTGTACATGTATTTCACCCAAGGTTGCCGCACTAGATTAATGACCATGACACAATGTAAAATGAAAAAGAATGGGTGTGCATATCACATTAAAAAATATGAGAAAAAACCAATCACAACATCCACAAATACACTGTAGTGTTATTAAGCCCCTATTCAACTCACTATCTTTTTAGATTTATATTAACACCATTGATGGAATGGAGGTATAATTCACAATGCACAATGATACTTCCTCTACTTATAATGATAAAAAAAAATAAAATAGGGGACCTCTTTATACACATAGAGGTCTATGTACACAACAATCTTTATACACATCAAGGTCTGTGTACACAGCAACTCTACTTGTAATGATAACAAAATTCAAAATAGGGGACCTCTTTATACACATAGAGGTATGTGTACACAACAATCTTTATACACATAGAGGTCTATGTACACAACAACTAGAGAAACAACTATTCTTCCAACTAACTAGGACTTCTTAATGAAGACCTCATAGTGATGTCTCTATAACAATGATATCATGATGCGACTCACAACTCATAAGTGATTGGACTTGTTACTCGTTGAAAATCTATGCTCCATTTTTTTATTTTCATGGGCTTTCCCATCTCACTGAGCATAGAAGAAGACTATTGGAGTTCAAGGATAGTGACAAGTTGATCAAGACTTTCTAGAAGCACAATGCAATAAGGGATTTCATTCTAGCACACTTGGCATAGTTGAGGAAGGGATCCCTAGAACAGGAACATCCCACCATATTAGGGGTCCAAAGCATGATTTATGGCAAGTTAAGGGATTCAAAGCATGTCATGTGGAAAGACAAAGTCCAGAGGAGCAAAACACCCTACATTAGAGGAAGCTCGGGGCATGACATATAGCAAGGAAAGAGGTTAAAAGAGGAATTCCCTAGCTTGGATGAGGCCATGTAGCAATGGAAGCACTTGCTCAATCAAAGCAGGTCACTTGATGGGGAGCATTCAACTTCAAGGAAGCATTTTGATTGTTTGATCTTGACTCTACCCCCTTGTACGAGGGTCATTTTGAGCAAGAAGCCATTTAAAGCATATTAAAATGACTTTATGGGGCATTACACTTTATCCGAGGTAGATTCCACATATTTGGAGGCATGTTTCACCCTTGAGACATTTGGGGCATTACACTTTGTTTGAAGAATGTTCCACATGTTTGGAAGAGAGCCTTTATATGAGGACATGCCATGTGGCATAGTTGATATGGTCTAAGCCCCCCTAAACAAAGAATAATCCATACTCTAAAGAAGTAGAATGATGACAAGTGGCAAGTGGACCTATGCAGAAGTCAATGAGGTCCTAAGTCAAAATTGGACTTGTAAACCTAAAGAAGGTCAAATGAAGCATTACTTTCATTTATGAAGAGAAGCACTAGGGTTTATGGGCTCTACAAGGGGTGTCGGTACACCCCAAGGACACCTGGGAAACACGATGTGTGTGTGTAATAACACATTATCTTGCAAAAACTATGAATGGTGCACATAAATGACATTTTAGAAGGAAGCCATATCTATATTAACTCCCCTAGATTATAACATAATGCAAAATCCAACATCAACCTCTATAGATGACATCCTATTAACCCCTGGATTTTCTCAATTGGAAAACTAGAGGGTTAAGAGCCAGTATATTCCATATGGCTAGCATTCAAATAGTTTCCCAAATGCAGCTTGGTTCTAAGCCAAGGTTGGTTCCCTTTGAGGTCAAGTACAGAGTGATTTAGTGGTGATTTCCTTATTTCAGAGAGAGATGCTACACAATTTTTTCAGGAGAGTAGATGGAGATGGTTATTTTTAGCAATTCTCCTACTTTTGAGGTGATAGAGTTCAAAGGCCCACATGGTAGTTTTGGTTACATATTCAGGGTCCTTGCAAGCTCAAGATTCCAATGAGCCTATTCCGAATGACATTCAAGACATGTCTATTTTTAGCAGTGCTTGCATGTCAAATTTGAAAACATATCCGGATTCCTTATGAAAAAACAAGTCCGATGAGCCTAATCTCATCGACATGCAAGCACTTTCTAATTTTAGAAATATGACATGCAATGAGACACGTGGCAACTTGGTAGAGTTGACACTTGGGAATTCCAAGATGTGACATGTGGCATCCTTGGGAGGTGACACATGGCATCCTCAAAATGTGACACATGGTAGCTTATATCAATGACACATGGCAGAGTCAGGGCGCATATTTGGATCACACAGTGATTTAGCAGTTTCCCAGAGTTAACTAAGATCAAGTCTGAGTCAACTGGGCGCATTCTTGAGTCAGGAGCAGTGGTGGCACTTGGAGGAAATTATGAGGTGTCTTAGTTGAGTTAACTGAGGTGCCTACCATTCTTCTCTCACTTCACTAGGGGTGCCCACCTTTTCTCTCTGTTGATCATGAATCTTAACTCGAAGTATCTTCATGAAATGGGTGCATGCGTGAGTTGGAGGAGAGGTGGCACATGATTGATATTTACGAGGTGTCCTAGTTGAGTTAAACAGGGGTGCCTACCTTTTATCTCTCCACTTCACTCCTCTCTCTTACTTGGTCACTAGTTCAACTAACACTCACTTTAGTTAACTAGTGTGCCTCTCTCTCTCTCTCTCTCTCTCTCTCTCTCTCTCTTCCACTTCAAATCCCTCTCTCTCTCCCTTAACTACCCCTCTCTTCTACTTCATCATCCATTCACTTCACTTTCACTTAGGGCACACCTCTCTCTCTAGTTTAATGATTACTTTACTTGGATTAAACACCTAATTAGACTAGTGCACCCTCACTCCCCTCCCCTAGTTCTCATTCAGTTGTGATTGCATGCATGGACTTCTCATTCAGTGACACATCAATTGAACTTAGCTACACTCACACTGCTTGGACTTACCTCCACTTTGCTCAAGTTTCATAGGTGTCACACTTGCCTTGACTCATGTGCCTCACTCCAGATGGCACTGATGCATGGGACGCATGGCTTTCCCTCTCTCACTTGACTCACTAAGGCACATGGCTTGAGGAGGAGTCTTCATTGGGATATGCACCCCTCTTTCTATATTCGCAAGCTCTCTTCATTGGCACAAGGTTGGATCTTCTTCGGCAACAACATACTCCATCGGCTTCTTCTCTCTTTCTCTCTATTCTAGCTTCTATTCTCAGGTGCAAGAATGATCACAATACCATTTTTGTAATTTGTCTCTCTGGTGCAAACAACTGCTTGGAAATTTCAGAAATAGAGCCATTGTTGTGCTCATATCAAGCTCTCACGAATTGCCGGTATTGTTGGTGCTGCTTGTGCATGATTTAGCTGGTTTTAGCATATTATTTTGGCGTTTTAAGCCGCTTAATATCGCATCTTCTTTCTTTATTTCCACATATTTTCAGCTAACGTTGCAGGGATTCCTCCACAAACAACAAACATTTTAAATCTTTTGGTTGTTTAATTGCATCCATCAAAACAAATTTTTGTTGTTGTTTTCTTGGTCATATTTTGCAAATTTACAGGTTGAAGACAGTGGGAAAATAACCTAGGGATACCCCCTGAGGTTGGGATGCACCAGCCCGAACGGAGAGGTATCTGTCTGTGACACTTTGGGGAAGTATTCTCTACAATTACATGCTTTTCTTGGTGATTTTATTGTTGATTTGAATAAGATCTAGGTGCAGAAAAGTGTGCTAACATTTTGGCGCCATTGTCGGGTACTTGTCGTTATCCCTGGTTTTCAATAACGACATTAGTGAGCTTTTTACTTTCATTTTGATTATTTTAAACTCACATGGCGACTCCACGGGAAATATGATCGACTTCACTAGGGAAATTTAGAAGATCACCTCGATTCAATCCAACACAAAATCTACTTCCGGTCCTCGAAGAACCAAAACATCTATTCCATAATAGATCCACTATATTGGCAATTAGTTCGCCACCTACAATAAACTCTCCTTCTATTCCTTTGTTTTCTATTCCATTTGTTCCAAATCCAATTCAAAATATTGCAGCAACCAATTAGATTTTTTCTCACGATCTATGCCCCTTTAGATTTGACTCAGTTGCAAGGACAGCCGCATGCGATGCCCACAGGGGAATACAGGGACTGTTTATCGAGATATTCAAGAAATAATGCCATTTTTGCAGAAGATCATATCAATGTCTTCTTGAAGTTCGTGTTAGAAATAGGGAAAAAATTGAAAACAAAAATGTCTTTTTAAAATTTATGTTCACTAGATCAACATAACGAATAAGACATAAACAGATTTGAAGCAAATAAAATTTCTGAGAATGAAAAATAACTTTTAGCTTACCTCCTGATTTAATGATAGATGTATCTGTCACAAGTGTGGATGTAAGCCTTTGTAGGAAAAACTATGAGACAGTGTTTCCATGGATGGAAACCCTCAATGAAAACAACAATAAACCCTCTGACTTAACAGCAAGAAACCCTCTAATAAATAGTGAATAGGCTCAAGAATGAAATCTGACTAGGATAGCAAACCCTTCCCTTAGCACACACAGCAAAACCCTCACTCAAAAACTGGACAAAAAGTTGCTAACCCCCATAGGGGTCTCAGTACTCCACACGGCAGCTGAAAAGGAGCCCACACAGCAAAGGAGAATGCCCAGAAAGAGGCCCACGACACTTACACACAGATCTGTGGCCCTAAAGGGGGAACGACACCCTATTGGAACAGATCTGGCTACAAGACGACAGGTCCGACAGCAAGAGAGGCAGATCGACAGCAAGAGAATCACCTCACAGGTAGCGGATCAGAAGGCATACATCAGCGGACCCTTAAGGGAGAAAGTTCCAGCCAACAAAGAAAAGCTCAGAACTTAAACTGATAAAGAGAGGTCGCATCAACAAGAGGAAATAGTCACTAAGAGAGGGGAGAGTATGAGTGAGTGTAGAATGCTAGGGGGGTAGGGTCTTATTTATAGTTAGGTAGAGGGGTTAGGGCAATTAAAATTAAAATTAAATATTGACATTTAATTAATATAAATATTAATTAAATTGTCAATTAATATCAATATAAATTAAAACCCCAATCACATAAAGAAAATCCCTATCACATAAAACAAGAGGGAAAGAAAAACAACAAGGGGTTACCTTTTAAGACAAAGTCAAGGGGGGTTCCTATTATCGCTCAGTTTGTAGGAAAGGTTTAAGTAGCTTGAAGGCAAGGCTCAAACTGGCGTAACAGAAGCTTCTGCATCCACTGTCACCTCGATGGGGAGCTCTTTCTATTTAGGGTGGCTAATCCCAAGGGAGACGTCCCTAGTAATCTGGGGTTCTGAAAGGTCTTAAGGTTTAAAAGATCAGGATGATAGTTTCCTTTCACAGATTACTGCCCCAAGAGATAGTCAAAGAGAAGATATCCCACTGAAAGGGCACCTGTTTGCGAGACAAGGCAATGATAAACTAAAATATGCCACAGTGGTTAGTACTTCAAAATATTAATGACTATCTTTAATACATATGAGCAATAATAAATGTAATTA